>JAGSMP010001107.1:0-67477 GCA_029286625.1 Parnassius orleans | reverse complement strand
TATATAATGCATCAACAGAAAATAATCTCAGTCGTGTTCTTAGTTACATTCGAGAAAACTTTAGGGAACAGTAAGTTATTGCACTGTGTTTATTTTTTAGTTACTTTGAAAATTATTTTTCTAAATCAGCAATTATTGAGAAAAATAAAATAATATTTATTACTTGAGTAGAAACTTTGAGTTTTAAAGTTTTTTAAAGTACTAATTTCATTTCTATGTGCCGAGTGTGTTACTTGCCTATCATGTAGTAAAGGGCGACTAATGGGATATTATTGTGTTTGTGATTAATTAGGCCGTAAACGATGTATTGGCGGTATAAGAATATCCACTACCTCACATCTTCCCGTGGTGTCGTAAGAGGGTGCAATACCATCATTTAAAATCCCCCCACCCTCTAAGATACAATTAATGAGGGACTACTACGTTTAGCATGTTAGATGGATGGATGGATGGATGTTTAGCAGTAAGATTTTATAGGCTGTAATGGTTGGATGGATTTTTAATTTAAGTATCTTTGGTTTTAGATTTTCTGCCAACATGATATATGTAGTTTGTATCTTTGTTATTTTTGGACTTTACTTATTGAAAGGATATTCAAGATCTAGACATGATCCACCGCCTCTTCCTAATGGTCTCCCTATATTAGGACATGCACATCTGTTAATTGGAGGTGGTTTACGTAAGTAATTTTTGATTTTCCTATTTTTTTTAATAATATTATAAAGAAACAAGCAAGTCCGTAAATAAATTAAGTTCAGCCTAATGTACAAGCGGAATCAAACAAGTTCACGGAACGAAGGGTAGGGTAAGATGAGGTCGTTTTTATACCGGCACTAATATTATTCTCGATAATACTAACAACTCGATACTCATTAATTGCATATACATTTATACAAAACTTCAAACTAATCGCATCACCTATTGCTACCGCCATATTTAATTTATTCTCAATTCAAAATATTTCCGCATTTTTAATGCCAATCATATTAACAAATCAGATGGAATGGTAAGCGTCATTATGAAAGCGCGCAACTTAGAACCATAATATATAAAACAATAAGGTACTGATTTCTGAATCCATTATACTTTAATTACTAATTTATATATAACAAGATAATATTTTGAAGTTTGCTACACGGAAATAACTAATATGTCATTGTCAAATTCAAATGCAAGACATACGTCACACGCTCCATTTCAACTAAATAATGTCATAGTTTTAATACCAAAACTAGACTGTGAAATTATAATTTCCGTAAATTTTAGGCATAATATTAATGGAATTCCAGCGGAGCTTCTGAAAGCGGGTGCAAAACCGGTACTTCCTTCAGAAGCTCTAATTCCGTCCTCCATGGTGACACTACTCCGGAGGCGTAGAGCAGAAGTGCGGTGGTCTTGTTCTTCAAGAAAGCGACAATGCTCTCTTGAAGAACTACAGACCGATTTCCCAACTGAACCGCGTCTAGGTGCTGTTTCGAGTCATTACGAATCGTCTCGCACACAAACTCAACGACTTCCAGTCTCCCGAACAAGCCGGTTTCCGAAAGGGCTTTAGCACCATAGACCATACGACCACATCGTACATACCCTTCAGCAAATTCTAAAGAAGACCGAAAGTACAATCTGCCACTTTGCCGTATGAACTATGCAAAAGCCTTTGATTCCATCGAAATTTGGGCGTGCTGGTCCTTCCGCGGTGCCAAGTTGACTGTCGGTATATCGAAGTGCAGAAGTGCTTGTACAGTAGGGCTACGATGGTATCCAGTACAGAACCAAAGTACGAAACCGTACTTTGGTTCTGTATTCGTGTTCAAACTCTTCACCGCTGCATTGGAAGACGTTTTCAGCTACTGGACTGGAAAGGATTTTTTTTAGCAGAGGGGCAAACAGCATACGGCTCGATATAGCAAAACGAAACGTGATGAATGATATTCTAAACTTCGGTCTATGTGACGTAATCGTTCACGAGATCAAGACCAAGTCACAGAACAGTATTCTAAGTACAGCGTCTTGAGGAGCTAATCATGGTAACTGTAATACTGTTTTTATGTGTTTATTAATTAGCAACGATCATGAGATGCTGATATCGTAATGAGGGCGTATCAAATGATTACGCACTTGAGTTTGCCGTTGAGTAACGTTAATTAATACGGGCCTTAAAGGCTGTGACGGTAACGATAAATGTCGAAACGAAAATC
The DNA here is from genome assembly GCA_029286625.1 of Parnassius orleans. Lineage (NCBI taxonomy): Eukaryota > Metazoa > Arthropoda > Insecta > Lepidoptera > Papilionidae > Parnassius > Parnassius orleans. Next base: position 65,279 of record JAGSMP010001107.1, on the reverse strand, counting down.
ATAAACTATAATTTAAATAAATAAAAAAAAAAACATTCACTATTTATTTTAAGGTTTCATTTTTTTGGTTTTTGTATTAGCTTCTTCAGAATAAATGCAGTTTCAATTAGCACATAAAGGAAGGTTTCTCTCGTTCTATAATTACATAAGAAATTCACAAAAATAGGTTTTTATTTTGTACACATTTATATTTATACAAAACACGTTTATATAATATTGTACATATTTTACCAGATAGCTCACGAAAAGATTTTTCCAGTGTGTATTTTCATATGCCTTAGCAAACAACTTTTTCTAATACATCTATATTCAGAATTACATGAAAAGGTTTTCTCCGGTATGTATTTTCATATGCCTTTGCAAACGAACTTGTAATACATCTATATTCACAGATATTACACGAAAAGGTTTTTCACCGGTGTAGTTTTATGTGTACAAATTACTTTTGTATTACATTTATATTCACAGATATTACACGAAAAGGTTTTTCTCGGCATGTATTTTCATATGCCTTTAACCTTTTTTCTAATACATTTATATTCACAATTATTACACGAAAAATATTTTTCTCCGATGTGTATTTTCATATGTGTTTGCAAATTACTTTTTATACTACATCTATATTCACAGATATTACACGAAAAAGGTTTTTCTCCAGTATGTATTTTCATATGCCATCGCAAATAACTTTTCTAATACATCTATATTCACAGATATTACACGAAAAGTTTTTTCTCAGTATGTATTTTCATATGTGTTTGCATATCACTCTTGTAATACATCTATATTCATATATTACACGACAAAGGTTTTTCACCGGTGTGTATTTTCAAATGTGCAAATTACTTTTGTACTACATCTATATTCACAGATATTACATGAAAAGGTTTTCTCCAGTATGTATTGTCATATGTGTTTGAAAACGACTCTTTGTACTACATCTATATTCACAGATATTACACGAAAAGGTTTTCCACCAGTGTGTATTTTCATATGTGTTTGCAAATGAATTTTCTACATCTAAATTCAGATATTACACGAAAAGGGGTTTTCTCCGGCGTGTATTTTGATATGTCTTCGCAACTCACTTTTTCTAATACATTTATATTCACAATTATTACAACAGTACATTTGTTTAGCGACGTGCGCTTTAAGATGTGCCAAAATGCGACGTTTTTGAGATGTTTTGAATTCGCAAATATCACAATTAAATATTTCTGTTTGTTGTGATACTGGAGTTTGTTCAACTTGTGTCCGAACTGCAGTGGTTTCCGAGTTCTTTAGCGTCTTGTGACTGTATGAAATGTGTTTGGCGAGAATGTCTTTTGTTGATGCCCCAGATGTTTTTTTCGTAAGTATATTTACACTCTTTTGTTTCAAAATTTTCTTTTTCATTATCTTTGCAGGATGCTTTCCTTTTTATTAATTGGTTGATTATATTTTTCGTTAGGGTTTGATTTAATAGTAGGACCTTCAAAATCGAGGTTTTCTTTACGTACTACGTTTATGTTACTATCAGTAGAATTTAATTTAATCTTCTTTCAGACAGTTCTGAAAAATATTTATCGGTGTGATGTACTGTTCTGAAATACACACGAATTAAATATTTTATTAATGTAAGACATTGCATCTTTATTGTAAACACTATAAACGGGCGGATTTACAATGGGCGGAGTTTATGCCTTATGGCATTCTCTATCAGTTAACCAGGAGAAGTAAAGAAATTATAATATTTTACATAATTATACTGAATAATGTTACTATACATAAAGTATTTTAGCCAATTACTCCGAATGATGTCTCTCATATTCATTTTTGGAGGGAAAGAATGGTTCTTCTAACCATGTTATAATTACATTAATCTAATAATCGCTGTTTCGAATTCCATACAGAACTAGTGTTATATACACAGTACAGTCGAATTTGGCGTGTAAGTGCGGCATAAGAGAATTCATCATCACATTTTATCCCATGGGTTTCGTAAGACGCAACTATGGGTTTGTAAAATTTCTCAGTACGCTAGTAACCCAGGTTCGTTCTCCACCGGCACCCATAAAATTGTTAATTTTGTATATAGGATGACAAACGAGCACACATTCCATCTGATGGTAAATGGATGTTGGGGCCCATAGACATCTTATATTAATGCATTTAAAATCAAAATGTAGATTCGTTGCCACCCATGAGCACTAAGATTGATAGGGTCTCCGTTCTACACTCACCATACGGACGCAGCGGTATTAAGTATCGATGGGCCGTCGACGTATTTGTCGCTAACAAAGCTAGACCCTCTATTTTCGTTCATCGACTAGTCGATCAACTAGTTAAATTTGTCAACTAGTTTACGCGTCAACTTGGTTTTGCAGACGTTCAAATCGAAACTCCGCGACGTCGTCTATGGCTCGACATAGTCGACATACGTAGAACAGACCAGTTAGTGTAACAGTATTAAGTCGCCCTTCTCTTTTGCACGCGACGATACAATGACGGCCTTTTCTTCAGCTAACACAATAACAAACTGCTATTTATACTCTTACGCAATCTACATTCTAATTTGCTTGCGAAATTATGTAATTTCAACGAATTATGAACTAATATTATAACCACGTTCTCGCGTCGGTCGTCGCGTTGCTAGTCGAAATGAACGTTATGGAGTTTCAATTTAGCCGTCTACGGTTCAGGTAGTCCATTCATTGTTCGTAAACCGTCTAACTCGTTCACAGTACGTCGACGGTCGAATTAACTAGTTAGTCCATTCAACGCCCATCGCTAGCATCAAGCTGGTATTTCACGCTGGTATTCTGTGAGCGTGGTCATTTCCCTGGTCAAGTTCACCCAATTGTACTGCAACCATACACCAGCTACATTGTGACTCTACCACGTTTAATATGATTTTACGCAAAATATTATAATAATAATAATAATAATTTATTTATTTGCTCTCACAAATTTACATTGTCTTGTAATAATATTGGAGGTATAACCATTTTAATTTGTGAGGGCCAGGTGTTAGTACTAGGAAAGACCTGTATGACTAATCACCAGACTCTCGTCCCTTAATTTAACATTTATCAACATATCTTTAACTTAAGTACACTTCGTGCGACAATATGATTTATAATTGTTGTTGTTAAAATTAAAGTTACAATAAAATATAGAAAGAAAAGAAAAGAAAAAACAATTTTAAAAACTAAAAACTAATTTGTGTTGTCTGTGTGAGAGGAGGAGTGTGTTTGTGTGAGAGTGAGTTGTGTATATGTATGTTTGATAATATTTTAAATAATGGGAGTTATCAGGATTCTGTTTCAGTATAGTTTAAGCCCAAAAGCCATTCCGTTACTCTTGTTTTAAAGAATATTTATTCATAGAATGTATTGGTATAGCCTTATTTATCCTATTTAAAGAAGACTACCAAGATAACAGAAGAATCTATGAGAAAATTTGAATTACATTTTGATTTTTACAAACTATCCTACCCTTCCTGAGATTGAGAAGAAATGCTATTGTATGGTAGCGAAGAATGTTTCTTTAGAACAATTTACAAACATTTTAACAGTAAGTAACCCTGCAACGTTTGTAGTTCAGCAGTTAGAAATAAAATGGCAATGAATACCCAACTTTTAGAATGGATCTTTGGGTGCGTTCCAACCCTATAAGACGGGTTTTGCTGCACCAGCCCATGATGTTATACATACCGTATAAAGAGATTGCACAAAGGCAAAATAAACAGTTTTGATCACTTTTGTATCAGATGCATTTCTGAGGTTTTTAAAAAATTAAATCAACTTTCTCAATCTAGATGCCAGTGTAGCTATATGTTTTCAAACGTTAAGTTGTTATCAATTATAACACCAAGATATTTAACGTACTCAGATTTCTCGATAGTTGGGCAGGTACAATGCATAATCGAGTCTGAAACAGTCTGATAGTTGGTAAGATAGAGAGAGTTACAGGCAAAACAGGAGTGCACCTTTAGATGGAGATGATCCAGTGACGGCTGATCTTGCTCTGATGGAAAAAGTTAGATATTTAGTTTTTCAATAAGGTAAGTATGTTTTTGTTTAGCCAATTCACAACAATATTTAATCCTTTTGAGCATTACTAAATGTCTGGGGCCAGGAATCACCATCAAAGAGAAGTGCCGTCATCAGCAAAAGTTATTATGTGTCCATTTGGAAGATTGAGATTACATAAATCATTTATGTAGGTTAAAAAGAGTGTAGGGCCTAGTATACTGCCTTGTGGTACACGAAAACTAACAGGCAACTTTACTCACGTAGTCGTGCACCTTGACACACTGAGTTCCATTTTGCAAATAATCCCAAAGTTTTAGCTGGAGATCACGGATGCCAAGGCTTTCTAGCTTTTTATAAGTATGGGCAATGAGACTGTGTCGAACGCTTTGGCTAGATCAAGAAAGACGACCAGTGTTTTTTCCTTGCATCCAATTTGGTGACAACAAAATTGGTTAAGTTATGAATAGCAGCTTCAGCGGATTTGCCCGTCCTAAACCCAAATCGGTTACAAGAGATTACCCGTTTGTTTCTAGGTATTTCATCAATCTGGTGTTCATAAGGCGCTCAAGGATTTTGGACAAAGTTGGAAGAATGGATATTGGCCTGTAATTACAGACACAGTTTCTGTCGCCTGCTTTGAAGATGGGATGGATTAGTGATTTTTAAACGCGTGGAAAGACAGCTGTTGTAAAGGAAAGATTACAGATGAGTAATGGGTGGGACTAGTATATTCTTGAAGGTCTTTATAAAACTTGTTGAAATATTATCAAAGCCTACTGCGCAATCGGATTTTAAGTTCGAAATGATATCTAGTACTTGGATTCTGTAGTTGGTAGGAGTACAAACGAAGAAGGAGTAGAGTTATAATTGCTGGTAGAGGCTAAGTTAGGATCATTTTCAATATTTTTTCAGCTAATTTTTACCGATATTAACAAAGAACTGGTTTGCAGTGTTAACAGCATCTATTGGGTTTGCACCATTTATTAACCAGAAGGGGCACTATTTGTTTTGGTGTTTGTTATAATTTTGATCGTTTCCCATAATGTTTTACTATTCAGTTTTGCCTTTTGTAATTCAGATTTCTCGTATTCCGTTTTAAGTCTCCTCAGTATCTTATTGCAGTAATTCCTATATCTCTTATATATTTTACTTCATTTTCTATATTGTTTTTAAATTTTTTATGTAGTTTGTCCCTGTTCCTCACAAATTTCAAAAGACCTGGTGTTATCCATGGTTGTATGATTCGTTTACGATTAGAAATTTTAATAGTTTTGGTGTTGATTTTTATGACGTTACTTAAGGTATCGATTAAGTAATTCGCTGCAAAATTTACATGTGTTGTATTATAAATAGGACTTAAATCAATATATTTAATCATTTTTGCTAAAGAAGTGTAATCTATTTTGTTAATTGTTTTGGGCCTTGAGCTAGTTATTAAATTAGTATCTAAGTAAAGGGTAGTAGTAAAGTGATCTGTAATTGATGTTTTTAAAACATAACAATATGCCTCCCCTTTCGATTTTATTAAGAAGTGATCAAGACAGGTGTGGGAGTGTGTGGGTAAATTATGAGCTGGAAGAAGGCCATGAGACGCCAAAAGATTAAGATAGGATTCAGATCGATTGTCATTATTAAATTCTACAATATCAATATTTATATCTCCGTAATAACAATATTACCATACGATGCACATTGCTCTAAGCAATTATTTAAAGTTGTTATAAACCTGTCTATATTAGTTTGACGGTGGCCTATAAATGGCAAAAATGACGATTTTTGAATTTAATGTTATCTTCAGACAGTTTGCATCAAGTAGCTCAGGCTCTTCCACTGTTATATTAAAATTTTGTTTATAGTATATGACTACACCTTCATTTTGTGAATTATTATTTAAAGAGTTACAGGAAAAATAACCGTTTATAATAGGCGAATGAGAAAGCCAACATTCCGTTAAAACAATAATATCGTAAGTTACGTTGCTTTGGCAAGTAGAGTGAGAAAGCTTGACATATTCCGTTGAATACTTCTTATATTTGGATGTAATATGCTTAATGGAAAATTTGAGTTGGGGATTGGACACCGACAGTCTTCTATATTATCGAGTGTAAAGGAACTAGCTACAGCCAAATTATCTAAGTCATTATTTTTTTTTTTAAGATTGTTGTATGTTATTGATGAAAACTATATATATTACGGAACATAGTAACCACAAAAATTTATATCTGTTAAGGTGACGAAAAATACTTATTTTTAAAGATGTAGGTAGTATGATAATATTATTTAAAGACATAGGATATAGAAGAGCAGCATTTATATTATTAATATTTTGTTTAATTCTGAAAATTTTATTATTATTTAGGAATGAGCGAATAAAAGTGTTTAAATTCAAAAGTAATTAAAAAATGTAATAAAATTAAAAATAATGTAGTAAAAGTAATGTATGTGATTTGCAATTTAAGTTCATGTAAGATTTTATGTATACTATAGACGATAATCACTATATGTTTTGATTGTAATTATTCATGTCTTGTATTGTAGGTTTATAAATACATAAAATAGCATGCAAATGTTTTTTTATTAGTGTTTCGGCTTAACAAACAAAGGTTTTGTGTGATATAGTATGATTGTACCATGGTATGAGGATATTATGAGTTTGTATTAAATAGTGTGCGCTTACTATAATATTTAAATGTGATATATAGATAAAATTTAGTTGAAAATTTAATGTTAGTCATTTAATTAATTTATGTAAGTCTTCTTCCTTTCGATTCTTATGTTTTCCTTCACGTGCGTACACCTTTCCAAATGCCGTCCAACAACCAACAATTTTTTTTCGACCTATGTAACTCTCTTGCCAAGTAGTAAGCGCCTTGTTTGGATGTTAAAATTCCGTAACATAAATATTTTTTGCATTCCGTTTATAAATATATTCAACGTATTTAATTGCCGTTCATTTTTTTCTTTTTTAGTTTTATTATATTCCTTAAATTTTTTAATAAAATCTTCTTTCCGACTTGTAGATATGCAATCGATGACGATAGTTTGCATTTTAGTACGATATATCTCTTATTTCTGCTTCTTGTAGATTAGGTTCTAACTGAATAATGGAACCAATTTTTTTTGAGATATCTAATAAAGTTTGTCGGTTCTCATTGTCTTGTTTAGGGATATTACGCATTTCTAAGGTTGTTGATCGAGAAAACTTTTCAAAATAATCAAGTTTGTTTTCCAATTCTTGAACATATTTTTTATAGTGGAGATTCTCTTGTTCGAGCACAGTCATACGTTGTATCAATTCATCGTACTGTTTTGACATGAAATCAACCGATTGTTTAATGTCTTGATTTTGTTGAACAATTTAACTCATACATTTTCGGAGCTATCGACCTTGTTTTACAATATCCCCGTGTATGGGAGATTTCATACACTTCCTTTTGTCTCCTGGTTACCTTTGTATTTGCAACCAGTTCCTCATCATCAACAAAGGATTTATTGCGAAGGGTCCGAGTTATATTGTGTATTAATGGAAGTTCCGCGTTCGGAGATTTAAGCGACATTTTTCGAAGCGCAATATTCTATTTAGGCCTAAATTTGCCGTCGGTAATTGATTCGATTCGCAGTAATCGTAGAAAGCGAGTGCAGGTGCGAGTGAGCAAGGAACAAAGTGGGCGTGTTAATCACTTAAAGTGAAAGGCCTTAGCTGTCCCGCGTTCTGATTAGTTAATGGGTTGGGTCCGATTTTAGAAGATGCAATAAGATTGTAACTATCACGTTTTTAAATTATCTGTCTTACCACGCGCTACCGTTGTGTTGGTTTCGCTCTGCTCATGGACTCCTGGTATATAATATTATCACTGACTATTTTCCAAGTGGATTTTAATTTTAAAATAAATTAATATTCTGAGTTTCGATACGTCCACTCTGTGCGGAGGTCGAGGACGAGCAATGAACAGGCGGATTAATTCCCACCGGCAATGTATACAAAGTCGCTTGGCAGTACAGGAAATATAATTTTCATCACTGTTCATTTCTGGGTATATGCCTCTTTAGGCATTATAAAAAGAAAAGAAAACAAAGTTGCATGTTTAACAAAAAACTAAAATAAAAATTTCGCGACAGCAGACAGTGACTCGAACACACAGTTCTCCTGATGGTAAGTGGATGCTATAGCCCGTAGACCAACAAACAAATGCAGATGCTTGTCACCCCTGAGGCGTAAGATGGAATGCCTCGTTACAAGTAAAAATTCTCCGGTTCTCGACACTAAACATAGGACACAACATCGTTATGTTGCTATATCACGCTGGTATTTTTTGAAAGCGAGGTCTATTCCAAGATGCAAGATGCCTCTACCACAAATTAGGTCAACTCTACAGAAATGACCTCCATATATAGTCGTCTCATACGCTGCCTAATACTATCGGTTTAGCATAGCATGCAATATGGATATTCTGCAATTTGTGGTAATAAGTTACTATCATTTACAAAAATAAAAAAATAAATGTCACCACGTATTTGGGGGTGAATTATAAAGTCTCAAGTCGACGTTAAGAAAACTGGCGAATTCGCTACCGTAGAAAACTAAAAGTTCAGTGAAGCGTGGCACTATTTTGATTGTCCTGCAAAACAGGCTTCATTATTAAATGCAATATTTTAAACCTATGTCAGTCATTGTATTAATGGCAACAGAAACTTTAGGTGCAGCAATGACTGGGTTCTCATAAAATAATTGAAAATATTTTTTTAAATAATATTGCTGAATCTGAATGACAAGGTGGGAAATTGTGTGATGAGAGAAAAATGTGGTTTGCAAGATGATACTGTGACCAGGATTAAGAAAGAATTTTCGGTGGTTTGGTCATGTAGAAAAATAGAACGAGGAAAGAGTGACAAAGAAAATTATTGTTGCAGAAGTGAACGGCAGAGCCGGCTAGGCACACCCTAGACGGAAGTATATCGACCAAATTGGCGATATATTGAAGATGGGCAAAATTAAGAGTACCCATGTATGTGTAGGAATATGGAAGTGAAAAAGGCGAGAGAGGTGTGTCAGGATCGTGCCAAATGAAAGCCCGTGGTCTCTGCCACCTCTCTGACAAGCGTTAGTGTATATATGTTTAAGCAATGCTTTAGCAGCACAAAAGTTCATGATCATCTTCGTGTCAATTAAGTCAAACTTTTTTTCGTCCCGTGGGTAAAAGGACTATAGGAAATATCAGAAAATGCTCCGGCTATCAAATGATGGCGAAATACCATCTTACTAACGTCAGGGTAGACTATCCAGCGTCATATGGTCATAAATGCAATATGTCTCGTACTGCGGTCGTCAATCCTTTCTGCCAAATGTGACGATTGAGACTAATACTCCTTACAATGGGAGGGGCCCATGTCAGGCATTGGACTTTTATGGGCTAATAAAGTATAAATAAAACAAAGATACGTCGACCCGAAATAGTCGTCCATTGCCGTTTTGAGCGTCAACCCAGAATAGGTACGCTAAATGCTTGCCCTTTTCAGCTTGGGCGCATACAGCGTAAAACATGGGCGAGCTTTGCTACCGGTGGGAGCGTCAGAAAAGGGGATAAAATACTCCATAGCTTGACGCAACACATCGGTTATCGCATCCGCGCAGCTCGACGGATCCGCAGAAGAAAAACAGACCTCCCGCCAAGGATAGGATGCAAAATAGTGTCGTATTTCATTCGAATCAACTGACTTATACCACCATATTCGTCGAATACCTTGGGACTCGTAATCAGGTGGAGAATATGACGATAAAGATTTCACCAGACAGTGATCAGATGTACCCACAGGGGAGGTAACCTGTACTTCATACCTGTCTGGTTCGGTAGTAAGCAGAAGGTCCAAGCAGTTGGCTGTCTACATCGGGTACCTTAGTCGCTTCTTTTACCAGCTGGGAAGGACCTAGCTTCAAGGCAAAATTCCACGCTTCTCTTCCAGCATGGTCTTCTGGTATGGGAACAGCCAGTCTTGGTGACAGGCATTAAAGTCCCCCAGAAAGACTAGCTGTACAGTAGAATACCGATTTAGGGCCACATCAGGAGCCTTACTAAGGTGATCAAATAATCGTGTTGCCTCCTGGTCGTCGATGTGCGATCGATAGAGACAAGCATAAAGGATCTTATCTTATTCACAAGGGATCGCTCGATGGCTGACGCAGGTGTCGAGCTTATGAAACATATTTTTAATGCCTGGGAGAACCAACATGCCTTAGGTATTTTTGTGATCTTTCCAAGGCTTTCGATTGTGTTCATCATGAGATACTAATCAGAAACTACAACATTATGGTGTCGAAAATATTGAGCTTAGACTTATTATTTTATATTTAAATACCAGAACTCAAAAAGTCGTTATCAATGGTAAAGGTTCCTCCGGATCAGGAGTATCAATGGGTGTTTCTCAGGGCTCGATTCTTGGCCCATTCCTGTTCTTAGTTTATATTAATGACTTACCTTATCTTGTAGGGGACATTCACGATATAGTATTATTTGCTGATGATACCTGTTTAATTTTCAAATTCAAACGACAATTAATTTTGACAATGTAAATAATGCTCTATCGAAATTAGTACATTGGTTTAACGCCAACAATTTGCTCTTAAACGGCAATAAGACAAAATATATTAAATTTACAATACCTAATGTTAAACATTCAAATACCAATGTGCTCTTAAATGGGGAGGAGTTGAGTCTCTCTATTGACGCGAAGCTTCAACGGGGCCCCCATATATCTAAATTAGCAAACAGACTTAGTTCTGCAGCATATGCTGTAAGAAGATTAGAAGTCTCACCAATGTTGAGACAGCTAGTTTTAGTTACTTTCATAGCGTGATGTCTTATGGAATTTTGCTATGGGGTAATGCGACTGACATCGAAGCTATATTTGTTGCAAAAGAGAGCCGTACGGGCGATTTATAACTTAAATTGTAATGAGCCCTTATTGAAAAATTTAAAGAAATAAAGATATTAACTTTGACATCGCAATATATTTATGAAAATGTACTGTATGTACATAAAAACATAAATAGCTTTGATAGAATAGATTAGAATATTTTTTTATTCAATATAGATCATATGTGTAATTCTTATTGAAAGTAATTTTTTACTTTATCACTGGGTACCACAAGCTCTTTTTAATGTAGAGCCATTACAACGCGAGTCTAGTAAAGCTCTCAGATATATAATTGACGTAACAAATAAAAAAATACGTGCATTGTCCACCCTTGATCAGCCAGTTGAATATTGGGATACGTTGATAATTTATATGTCAAATAAATTGGACACCGTTACTAACCGCGAATGGGAACAGCATCTAAGCATTTTAATCAATGCGCCTACTTTATTAGAAACCCTTGAAGAATCTCAACTTGCTCAGAATAAGAATGATAATACAAGCGCGCGTCAAACTAAAAATATTTATGTTACAAATAGTAAACAATATACATATAACAATAAGTGTCCTATGTGCCATGACTCACACCTTTTGTACACTTGCTCAACCTTTCGTGAGCTTCCCGTAGAGTCGCGAATTAGAAAAGTACAAGAGGTCAATGTATGTCATAACTGCCTTCGCCCAGGTCATTTTATTTCACTTCAAAATGCAAGTTATTGTAAAGATTGCCAAGAAGCACAACATACTTATAAACGTAGATGAAGAGCTTCAATCGCCATCTCAAAACATTGCATTAACTGTAAATCAGTACATTGAATCACGCGTTGTATTGCTGTCCACAGTGCTCGTAAAGCTGTTGGATGCCAACGGTGGCATCTGTACAGCGCGAGTCTTACTGGATAACGGAAGTACTGGCAACTTATATCAGGAGACTTATGGTAAGCTCTCTTTACGTACAATCAAATTACAATCTAAGGTTTTAGGCATTGGCAGTCAAGTCATTGTTCTACAATGTTCAGTTACGTTACAATCGTTCGACGAAAAATACAAATTCGACATCGATTGCTTTGTTTTACCCAAAATTGCTTCAAATCTACCGAGTAGCTATGTAGATATTGCAAATCTTTCATTACCCTCAGGCGTTCGTCTTGCCGATCCGTCTTTCAATATTCCGTCAACGATTGACATTCTCGGCGCAGAAGTATTATGGCATATCATAGGCGCGAAGCGCATTTACTTAGGCAAAAATAAGCCTTCCCTAATTGAGTCGAAACTATGTTGGCTCATATCTGGTATAACTACGATCGAAGGCTTTCGCTATGTCAAAACTACGCGCCAGGACTTCCCCTTGGTCTCGAATCGCTCTATCTATCGGTGACTCATATAGACAAGAAGATCACCAGCTGAGCGACCTCGACGGAAACAGTATTGACTGTCACTAATCAGCTTCTTCAAGGTACCGCGTGAGCTGGCAGATAATAATGGATTCCATTATTTTGGAGAACAAGGAGGTGATGGCGATAGGCCTGTGTATGGATAGGTCCGAGCGGTCACCTTTTTTAAGGATCGGGTGCACTAAGGCAGTCTGACCGATCCCGCGAGTGGTATCACCTGCTTATTTTTTTAGTTAATAGTTATTGTAGGTCTACAGTTTCATTCGTAGTACTCTTGGTTTACGCGGGCAACCCTCAGGATAGTAGTGATTAGGGCAGTGTTGATTTACGGGAAGGTTTGTTTCGGTCAGTTTTTCAGATGAAACCCTTAACTAAAAAAGTATTTTGACCAAATTGATGATGAAGCCATGTCAGGTGATAACAATGAAGACTTTTATATAAACAAGCCTCTCCTGGTAGAAGATCCAGCTATAACCTCTGCAAATGATCAAGTGCTCCAATTTTTTTCCTTAACGATCCAAGCTAGACGAGCAACAATGAAAGGACTTGAATGAAGGGTAAAAAAACCGCTATTCCATATTTATTCCTCTATTGGAAAACATTGGAGAGAAACATAAATGGAACCGGAACCCTAATGAATAATCGTATTCCTAAATACGAGGGGTGATCCAAAAGTAATGATAAATTGTTATTTCCAGTGCACATAAAATACCAAAAAAAATGTTTTGCTTGCTTATGTACCCACTAGATTAGCATATAAAAATCATATAAATAGGCTACGATTCCCGAGAGGTACATTCATTTGAATACGAATCATCAAAGAAATAACATCAAAATGGAGAAAAATTAAATGAGAGCTCCCTCTGTTTAAAAAAATTACTACCAAAGACATACACAGCGACTTGGTGGAAACATTTAGGGACTCTGCTCCTCCATATTCGACAGTTGCATGCTGGCCCAAAGAGTTTAAGCTGGGCAGAACATCCACGGAAAATGAACATCGCGAAGGACCACGTCCCACACTGAAGATAACGTGAAAAAAGTCGAAGATGTCGTATTGGGCAAGAGTGCGTCCGAGCCGCTGAAGTGAACGGGCGATCTGTTGTCTCGTCCTCAAAAATTAAATAAAAACAGTGGTAAAAAGTGCGTTCAATATCCCAAAATGTCATTTATTACGTGCATAAATAGTGGTGAGACTCTGTAGTGGTGTGTCAGTGGCTAAAAACTTTGTTTAAATACTAGATTTTGATCAAAAACTGAACGAAAAGTGGAATATTTTTTTTGCAAATGAAGGTGAATGTTAATAACTTCTCGCAAAACAAAAAAGTAACGAGTGTCTCCAGTATCTCAAATGATTTGAGTCCGAAACATAACACTTAAATTCACCATTCAATTATCGAGCCAGCTAGCCGAGTGGATAGAGCGACGCGTTATATTCAATACTACGCGAGATCGAATACACGATATCTTCGACTACTTTTTGTATGTGTTTTAAGACATCCTTAATTTGTGTAGAATAAACCTGAGGAAAACAGCAGAGCAGTACAAATAAAAGGAGGAAAAAAAAAAAACACACATTACACATTCTTATTATAGTATGATTGGTGGAGAGTAAGCATATTTAAGATGAATACAAGCAATAGCAACATTCAACATTCAGGCGCATGCGGCGTTATAATTCCGAAAATGATTTAGCACGCTTGGAAAGCTCAATAATCAATGATTCCGTTATTATGTGTGATGATAGTATAAGCCCTCCAGATGTATCTATACATAATAGCTCACGGATAATTGAATTAGAAATGCAAATTGAACAACTAAAACAAACGCTTCAAGTTGCTAATATAGTAGATAACCTGATACTGCAGAACAATGACTTGCAAGGAACTAGAAAACTGCCAGATGGTGATAAAATCACTAAGAGCATACAAGCTTCAGGACCCGAAAAACAGGTATGTCACCCAAGCCAGCTAGCAGTTTAAACAAAACACAACTTTTATTAAAATTAAAAATGCAGTAACTCAGACCGATGATAATCTGAGCTCACTAAATATTAAAAAAAAAAATAAAAGACTTAAATTGCTTTTAAAACCTAAAATCAAATATGCAACTAAAACCTTCTAAAAAAATTAAAATACAAAATAAGGGGATGCGAAAGTTACAGAAAGAACTGAAAAGCTTAGAGATAGAGAATAGAATAACATAAATTATCAGAATTGAAACACATACTATACTAAAACATCAACGAAGGTCCAGAAAAACAAGAAACTATACAAAAGCAGGAAAACGACTTCAAAGCTGCAAGAAAAAGGAAATAAAATAGAAACATAGAAAGAGACAGGGCACAGAGAGGAGAAGGAAAAGAGAGTACAAAAACACTGACAAGAGTAGAAATAAATTCAGACAGGATAGGGAGTGGACTAGCAAACTAATGCAACAATTGGAAAATACAAAATAACAAATTACTGTCAACCAGGAAATCATAAACAAATATTGAAGCACTTTGAACTATACTCGAAATATTTGAAAGAAAATGACTTAGCGGTAATATTAATAGAAACTACAACGACATTAAAATGCAGACATCGTATGTGAACGAGATTAGAAGAATTGTGAGCAAAGAAAATGGAAAATTCAACATTTTGTTAGGAAGTGTAATGTATGACAACATAAATGATGATAAAATCTTCACTGTTAATAAAGAACTCTTTAATCTAGCTGCGGTATCTGAGAATGTCAGATATCTTGAAATAAATGTAAAAATTAGCGAAATTAAAAATATCGTGATTGAGGAAATTGTTAAAAGTATCAAAGATAGTCACTTTAATGCTTCATCTTGTTTGCACTTTATAAAATTAAATTCTACTTTAAATTTTTCAAAATCTTTTAGACATAACCAAGACCTGGTAACTGGTTAATGATTGTGCAGGCTAATATTCAGAGTATTAATAATAAATATTTAGAGCTGGAATTATTAACAGAAAATACAACTTGTGATGTGCTTTGTCTAACGGAGACTTGGACGAATGAATTAAAGTTAGGTGTAATGACTATCGAAGGCTATATACTTGTGTCATATTACAATAGGATGTTATTTGAACATGGAGGTACAGCTATTTTTGTTAGAGATACACTTGAATATAAAGTAAGACATGACATTGTAAAGTTGAGTTTTGAAATGAATTGTGAATTAGCGGCAATTGAAGTAAAATCGTAAATTAGTTATTATTTGTGTATATAGACCTGATTATGATTATTTAATATTTGAAGATATTATGACTAAAGTTATCGAAAAAATAGGTAAGGAAAACAAAAAAATTGTAATTACAGGAGATTTTAATTTAAATCTATTGAAACCAAATAATAAAGTACGCAAATTTTTAAAACTATTGAGTGAATTGAAATGCAAATTTGTCTTAAATTAGCCAACCCGAACCAAAGGCAAGTCTTCCACATGTATTGACAATTTCATCTTAAATGACGATGATGATTTTCAGTATCACAGAGGTAAAGTATTAGACGTAAAGTTATCAGATCATAATGTTATAGAATTAAAGTATAAATTGAATTCTAAGTATCCTAAACCAAAGGAGAAGACTGAGTTTAGATCTCGAATAATATCTCAAGAAAATGTAAGATATTTTCATTACTTGTTCTGTAAGGACTATGAATGTGTACGAAATGATATAAACTTGAAACTTGACGCAAATGAGAAAATGAACATTCTGATAGACCATATAAAATATTGTTACTACACTGCATTTCCTTTAAAAACATTTAAACCCAGAAAAAACAAGAATAAACTAACAACCAAAGGTATTTTGATATCTAGAAATAATCTACAAAAACTCGAAATATTACCTAACTTGTATCCAGATAAAATTAGAAAATCCAAACTAAATAAATATAGGAAAATATATAGAAAAGTACTTCAAACAGCTCAAAAACTTAGGAACGCATCTAGAATTAAAAATTCCACGAATAAAATTAAAACCACTTGGACAATTATTAAAGAACAAAAAATCAAGTAAAGACACAATAAAATAAAATTACTAAAATTAAAAATCACAGTGGAGGCATAATCACAAATAATAAAAATATAGCAAATAGTTTCAATGAGTTCTTTTGCAATATAGCCGGTAAACTTACAGAAAATTTAGAGATTAAGGTTGAAAATTGTAGCGAATATTTAAAAAACCCAACAAAAAATAAAATTCGCTTTCCTAAAATAAGTAAATCCGAATTTTGGAATATCGTTAATAGTTTAAAATGTACAACATCAAGAGACATATACGATATCAACAAAACTATTAGAGAACTTATCATCCGCAACAAAGTCATGTCTGATATAATATTGAAGTCTTGAATGATTGCATCACAGAAGGGAATTTCAGATAGCTTAAAATTGAAAAATCGTGCCACTGTTCAAAAAGGAGAAACTACTGAAATTGGGAATTATAGACCGGAGTATATTACCAGTTATATCAAAGATTTTAGAAACTGCTTAAAATCTAGGATATTAGACTACTTTGAAAAAAATAATCTATTTACAGACTGTCAATTTGGTTTTCGCAAAAAAAGATCAACCGAAATGGCTATTAGAAAAACAGTATACTTTATATTGGACGCTTTGGATGGATCGCAGAAGGTATCTAGCATTTTTTGCGATTTATCCAAGGCTTTCGATTGTTTGCGGCATGATATCTTAATTTATAAACTAAAATTTTACGGTTTTGAAGGAAAGGAATTGAGTATAATACAGTCTTATCTTAACAATCGAATGCAAATAGTAAATCTAAATAATACTAAGTCTGATTCACAACATAGTTGCATTGGCGTACCACAGGGCTCCATCCTGGGACCATTGCTGTTTTTAGTATATGTGAATGACCTTGCAAATAATTTGCCTGACTGGGCGATGGTTACACAATTTGCGGATGATACACAGGTTGGTGTTAAAGATAAAAACGCATTTCAAGTAGCCAAGAAGACAGATGAAATTTTAAATATACTTAGAAAATGGTTTGAAGCAAACGGAATAATTTTGAATGCAGAAAAAAGTACCATAATTAATTATGCAAGCAAAAACAAATAAAGTTACAAATAGTGAAGTCACATTTTAGGGTACTCTGATTCCACTTTAAATTATGAAACCCATATAGATAATGTTTGTAAAAGTTAGCCAATGCAAATTACGCCTTATTTAAGCTTAAGCCCATTATTGACAGGAAAACTCTAATATCTCTATTTTATATTGTCACCAATTATTAGCTATGCAATTACGATATGGGAAATGCTCCACAAATTGAAAGAGTACTGATTTGTCAAAAAGGTCGATTAGAATTATACATGGATTGCAAAGATTGACATCAGCTAGAGCCTATTTCAAAAAGCGAAAATCATGACTGTCGTGTCGTTGTATATTTATAGTTCGCTTCTGGAAGTGCACCATCAAAAAGTGAACTACCAATGAAGATGCACGTACACAATTACAATACTAGAAATCGCGAAAATTTGTTGTTCCAATAACCAGATTAGTAAAAGCGTCCAAGCAAGGTTTTCCATTAAAAATCAAAATGTACAATAAATTGCCTTTAGAATAAGACTTCCATTAAACGCGTTTCGACAAGTGACAAAACATTCTTTTCGAATCACGCTTCTATAATATAGAAGAATATATGAAATGTTCATTTTCTGACTTGCTTGACATGTAAAATAATGTAAATGTAGATATTTTAATTTGTAATATTAATAATCTAATTTAATCGTATATCATTTGAATTGTAATATTTGACGTACCAATGTTATGTGTAATGTAACGAAATAAATAAATAAATAAATAAATAGGCAGATCGAAGAGTGATCATCAGGTATACAACTGAGGTCACAGGAACCTCATATGGCAGTGTTCAAAGAATCCTTGCGTACGAATTGCATACGAAAAAGGTCTCTGCGCGTTGGGTACTGAGAATGTTAACCGACGAGCAACAGAAAAAATGAGTCGACATTTCGAGGGTGACTCTCGAAAGGTTCCAAGCAGATCAGATTTTTTGTCAAGTTTCGTGACCATTGACGAGACTTGGATCCACCATTTCGATCCTGAAACCAAACAACAATCAATGGCTTGGAACCGAGCCTCCTCACCGACGCCGAAGAAATTCAAAGTATCAAGTTCGGCGGAAAAGGTTATGGCGTCCATTTTTTGGGACGCTAAAGGAATAATTATAACGGAATATTTGGAAAAGGGAGTCACTATTTCGGGCTCTTACTACGAGGGCCAAATAAAAAGATTGTAGGAGTGCTGTTTCACCAAGACAACGCTCCGGCTCCCAAAGACGCAGTTGCAATGGCTGCCATTCAAGAAACGGGATTTGAACTGCTCGATCACCCGCCCTATTCGCGAGATCTAAATCCCAATTTGGAGGATTAAGATAAGATTTTTTTTCTAAGAGAATTCTGGGTTTAGAAAAATATGACTAAATAAATTGACAAAATTGCAAGTTAATCGATAGTTTTAGAGAACCCTCGTGATGAGTCAGTCACTCAGTGCTATTTCTTATTCTATGGTTATTTTACACGAATGGGTCGGCTCTACCGGGGATGGACGACGCTCTCACAGAATACCAGCGTAAAATAGCAGCCGAATGCCGTTGTGTTTCGTATGGAGAGTGTAGAGAACCCCTTTTTACTGGCGTTCCAGCTCTCTTTTCTAGATCAGAGTCCATCGTAGTTCGGTGAGCGAGGCGATCGGCTGGTGCGGTGGACCTCTGCGGACTTGAGTGGCTAGCAGAAGTCTCCAATTGTCCTGTTCTATCAGGATCCTCGGGTCGCCGGAGTCATATGTCAGCTGCTCCTTTAGGTCTTCCAGGTGATTAGCACTGGCGTCTGCTGCACACGGTCTGTGGTCCAAAGTTCAAGCTTGTGACCGTGCGTCCTCTGAACGGCACCATTCAGCTGTGGAGACTCTTCAGTGTTACTGTGACTTCGGGACCCCAACGAGTCGAGAGTAGTGTTCCCGCTAGCGGTGATCTTGAAGGGGTCCAACCGCCCTGTGGTTCCAGTCTGTTCGGCGATCTCTTCATCCATTAGACTTATCATCCAGCAGGGCGTGTGTCTACTTCTCCCGCCGGTCCAATTACTCGCACTGAAATTATTTTGGGGTAGGCTTGAGGGATGTCACATGACCAGCGCCATTACAAAATCAGCGTTTTGGCGCGGTTTTGGAAATTTAAACTTTAACTTTGATTTTTATTGTTAATACAGTAGATCTCCCGGAAATATCAACGTAGTGTACTTATTATGTAAAAAAGAATCATTTAAAATGGTTTTCCAAAATTAGTCAAACAGTCTATTTAATGAATCCGCTTTCCTGTTTCATCTTAACAATAGCTTGGGTCACCACTGGCGAATTCAGTTCCTGCATGGAACAAGATAATTGTATGGCCTACAAATAATCATTTTGGTTCTAATGTTTGTTCATGTGTAATTAAAGAACAAAATTTTATATGTACAGTACATCTCCAACTACATGATGCAAGAGAAATTTCTAATGTGGTGTTTTTTTTATTTTTTGATACAGGTTTTTTAAAATAAATTCTTTTACCTATGTCATCGTCATCTTTTTTACTCTTTGAACCGAATGCAATTAGTGGCAAGTCGTCCTCCAAATCCGTATGTCTATCTTCAGAAGCATCAATCTCCAAGTCTTCTTGTTTTTCAGCAGTCTCTAGAATGAAACAGAGTCTGACTCAATATAAAAAATAAAAACTGATATTTTTTGCAAGCGACTAGATCATTGCAGTCCATCACACAGTTTATGGGCCTGAGCCACAAACTTTCATTACCATACTGCATGCTTCATGAGCTAAGTGTAATAAGCTGAAGTGGCAATGAGCCGAAGAACTGACAACTGATGGGGAAAAAAGGTTCTCGAGGCAGCCTGTACCGGTAGTAGTAAAGGGCAGCCCCCACTAGATGGAGTGACGACCTGGTAAGACATGCAGGAAGGCGATGGATGCAGGGGTCAGGACCGTGTTGTGGGAGGCCTATATTCAGCAGTGGACTTGTGAATGGCTGTAATGATGATGATGATTCATTTAATTCATTTAGTGAGTGTTCCACAGCTTGTGTTTAGTAGGTAAGTGCTTGCCAGTACAAGGATGCCTTGAGCATCTTTTCTCCATATATAATTTAGTACCAAGTGACAAACAAACTAACAGTCCACCTTAAGGTGTAGCCAATCCACCTGGTGTAGTGAGCACTGCAGTCCATGGACTGCCTGCAGCTAACTTCAAACATAAGCCAATACGCTGTCACCTCTGACAACTAAGATGTCATATACTGACTGTATACCCTTCAGACTGGACATAGCAGTACACGCACTGCTATTTGACGGCAGAAATAGGTAAGAGGGGAGGAGGAGTCCGTGGTAGGTACACCTAGATCGACTCCTAGGCAAAAATGGAGTCCCACTACCTAGTGTTGACACTAAGAAATTATATGCAAAGACTGATGGTTGCTTACCAGTTGTAAGTATATCATTAATTCCTATGAAATTAATACATCTTAGTGACATACATACTGACTGCATTCATAGGGTCAAAATAATTTTAAATATATTAATACATAAGTAAAACATGTCAAAGAAGCTCATTATTTTACATTGACAATTATTTATTTATTTAAACTAACAACTATCATTACAGGAATAACCTAATGCAACAGTGTGGTTCTTTTGATGTACAAAAAATGTAGTATTAACTGTAACAAATTAAAACCAATTTAATTATGGTCCATACATGCTTATCTTTTAAACAATTATTTAATTTAATTTTCTTTTCCATAAGAGTGTTTTAACATGCACTTGAATTAAATCAGTACATTGAACATGAAGCCTCTTTATTTTGTGTCCATGGGCTACAGTAACTACTTGCCATTAGGTAAATTGAACCTTATTTTAATAATATCACAAAATGTGTATATCTTACCTGTTTCATGATTCCCATTTTCTTCAAATTTGGAATTCTCAATTTCAATTCTCTTCCTCAACTTTAACAGATTCAAGGCTAAACATTCGTTCTTACAATCATTTTCTATATCACACTCTACTGGCCTGATATCTACATGGCTAATTGTGTGAACTGAATCTTATCTCTAGCCTCATGCGGTTTTGGTATAGACTGAAACCAAATTTTTAAATAATGAGGAAAGCCAGTGTAGTGGTGCCGTAGGAGACTCCATACTACCATACCATCCCGCAGATGTCGTAAAAAGGAGAGAGGAAACTGAAACAGGAGATGGGCAGCATCTCCTGACAACCCAAATAATAATAAAAAACTGGCCCAGTGTGTGTCGGGCCACCACAAGGTAGGATTCCGTAGTTGCCCGTCACACACGCGGGCTTTCTTGATAATGAGCATAATAAGAGTCATGGTTTGACCGCTATAATGACAAAAATTTGACCAAATAGGAAGATCGTAACTGAAGGACTTATTTTCAAATCAGACTTATATTTTTTTTTAATTAGGACAACAAACAGTTGTATAATAAAAATTCAAATTGAAATCTTATATAAACAGATTAACTAATTACAACCAACACCTTTATCCCCAAAAATACTGTAGTAATTAAAAGCTAAAAGGATATAACACAAAAATAAAAAGAGGCAAAAGGTATACCTAGCCGTTAACACCAAAATCATGAAAGTTACATGTATTACTTGGAAAAAATTTTTTTGATTAAAGTTATAACATTAGAAAAAAGAAAACAAGTCATTCAATACAAGTTTTATAGCTTTTCTAAATTGAGGTAGCGTGTAAGTCTACATCGGAGAAGCTTTATACAGTTCCATTATGCGACGCAAGGCACGCTTGCCCGCATTTGTTTTACACAGATTAAGGAAGAAACGATGCACGTGAGTGTTTCGTATTTTTGGGAGCGACTTTGGTAACGAAGGTGTATAATTAACAAATTGAAGACAATCGAAAAGTTACGACAAATTTTAAAGAAAAATACAGTAAGTAGAAATCGCCTATTACTTAAAGTTGTTAAAGAGTTTTGCAAGAGGTTATCATAAGAGGACCAAGAACGGTAACATTTATAGTTTACAGAGCGTGATATTTACTTTGAACCGATTCTAGTAAATCACGATACCTTCGGTAAAAGGAATTCCAAATTGTGTTGCATATTCAATTGAGGTCTTATAAGAGATTTATAAGTAAGAAAAAAGTTGCCTAGAAAGAAAAGTATGGTAGTAATGCATATAAGTCGTTTTCATAAAATGTTTGTTTATGACAGTTAACAATATTACAAAGTTATAATGCAGCTAGTTTTAGGTCATTTTATATATTTTTTTATAGGATAGGTGAGAAACGTGCACACAGTCCACCTGATGGTAAGTGGTTGCTTGACCCATAGACATCTACATCTTCAATAAAGAATCAAAATGCAGATGTTGTCACCCGTGAGGACTAAGATGGAATGCCTCGTTTCAGTAAAATGGGTCTCGGTTCTCACACTCACCATACGAAACACAGCAGTAAGCTGCTATTTTACGCTGGTATTCTGTGAGAGCGTGGTCCTTTCCCGGTCGAACTGACCATTTGTACCACAACTATACTACTAATATAGCTGCAGCATGGCTCTACCACGTAAAAATGAGTTGTAACGAAATTTTACTACAATAGTTTTCCTTTTTAACTTATATATATAAAGATTTCGCAAATGGACCCTGAATCGAAAGATGTTGTTCCACACGCCCAGTGTTTTTGAAAGACCTATCCAACAATATCCCACATGATGGAAGACAGGTAAAAACATTCTCCATTATACTTAGGGAAGTACCCAAATAAAAATGTTGTGAGTGTAGCCAGGAATAGCGGGCGGCCGGACTGGGCCGTTTATTAGTGTCGTTGCTCATGGGGTATATTACATAGTTGTCACGCTTGGCGCAGCGGGTTAGCAACCACAGTTTTTTATTGCTTTTGCTTTTGTTGGAAAGATGGTGCTGCCCATCTTCTGCCTCAGTTTCTGTCGTTGAAGTTCTGAAGAAAAGGATCTTAACTTTGCAGTAGAAAAAACATTCTGCCATATGGCAACGGGAAGCAGCATAGAAGGCGCGAGACAGGTGGTGATCACCAAGGTGCCTGCCAAGTGATGATTAAGGCAAATACTTCATTATATTGGGAATGAACCATCAAGCAGTGAATTATTATTAATAAGAAGTATAATACCATGAACCGTGTAGTGGCGGTATAACAATATCCACTACCCTATATACCTACCACGGGACGGGTGTCGTAAGAGGCGACAAAGGGAAACAGAAACAGGAGTTGGGCAGCAGTATCTTTCTGATAACAACTCAGACAGATAATATAAACTGCGGTTGCCAACCTGCCAAGCATGGCAAATTTGGTAAAATCCCTCCTATGAAGCAATCTATGAGGGACTTTTATAGGTTTTAATGGATGGAATGGATAATACCATGGACCCTCCTGCAAGCAACTGTTCCAGAACTGCTTTTGACTCAATAGCCTGTTGTTGTAATGTTCTGCAACGAATGAGTCTTGCATGACAGGTGAAACAGACAATTATGGGCTCCTCATCCTCATCCATCTGAAAATATTAAAGTTCGTCATAAATATGGAAAACTACAATATACAAGTTTGTAATAAAATCTATTAGCTACCACGATTCTCTTCATCAACATCATTCTTTTATAACATTGAAGTGACAAATAAACGTACAATCCACCTGATGGTAAGTGGCTGCTGCAGCCCGGCACCTGCAACGAACCTGCCAAAGGCTACAGATGCGATGTTACCTCTGAGGACTAAGATGTAATGCTACCAGCCTGTTATTTTTAGCCTTTGATACAGTGTCGATTCCATACTGCTCAACCGTTTGAAAACTTGGGTATAAGAGGTGTTGTCTACAACTGGTTTTAGACTATCTATCGGATAGACACCAACGAGTCAGAATTGACAAGTACACAAGCAGCACTTCACTTGCTCTTACGGTGTACCTAGATCCTTCACTCTTTCTTATTTATGTTAATGAATTGTGTAAAATCAATATTATATGCCGATTTAACTATGTTTGCTGCATGACATTAATAGATAAAATTAAAGAATAGAATAGAATAGAATAATAATTATTCAATATAGATTACATGTGTAATTCTTATTGAAAGTCATTTTTACTTTACCACTGGTTCTGAAAAACCTCTGTCCTGGGAAGAACCAGCAAGAAACCCAGCAGGACTTTTTTTAAAGTAAATTTTACATTAATGGTTGTACAAACTATTTAAGTACAAAATTTATTTTAGAAACTGCTTAGTAGCGACCACCTCATTCCCAGGGTTATTATCAATCATATATTCATTTGTACTATAATAACCCTTTTTATACAGTTCAGCAATAAAACATTTAAACTTGGTAATAGAGAGCCTGTACACTTTCGGGACCTTGTTGTAATAGCGTATACATTGCCCCAAGAATGAATTACTGACTCTGTGGAGTCGAGAAACTGGTATCACTAGCTTGTGTTTGTTCCTAGTGTTTACAGAATGTATATCACTTTTTTTACCAAAACTACCTTTGTTTTTGTGAACATACATTAAATTTTCGTAAATATACTGAGGCCAAAGTTAATATATTTATTTCTTTAAATTTATCTCTAAGAGACTCTCTCGGTTTTAGGTTGTAAATAGCTCTAATGGCCCTCCTCTGTAAAACAAAAATATTTTCTGAATCAGCCGCATTTCCCCTTAGCAAAATCCCATAAGACATTATGCTATGGAAATAACTGAAATAAACTAGTCTAGCTGTCTGACACTAGTGAGACCTCTAATCTTTTTACAGCATAGGCTGCAGAACTTAGTCTGCTTGCTAGTTTGGATATATGGGGGCACTGAAGCTTTGCGTCGAGTGATGCCGAGAAAACAGTGGATTCAACAGGGCTCAGTTCTCAGTAAACAGTTGATCAGACTCTTGGGACCTGACAGAGTATTTTCAAGTTTGGGCTTTCAAAATTCAATGTCCTAAAACCTACTTTCTAATTTTAACATTAAACTACTAGCATCACTATTAATATTACATACTTCTCTTATTTGCTCCGAGTAAACTGAAAATGCGCTAGGATTAATTTACAACAATAGACAAATGGCAGAATTGAACTTACTACTTTCTTGAGTTTGCAGTCCCCACACTTAACTATTAGGCACTGTCACTAGTTTCAAATGGAAGTTAATAACAATATACATCCCCTAGCAGTTTTAACCTTTTTAATTTAATATCAATTGCAGTATGAAGTAAGTTCCAGGTGGGTTTGGTCATCTAACAATTAGATTATTTTATCTCATAAGGATATGGGCAGTAGCATTATCCTCAAAACAGGTCAGAATAATAAAACTGCAGTTGCCAACCAGCCTGCTTAGCGTGGCAACTATGGCAAATAATAATAATACAAGAATATGCATTCCCAATTATATTGAGTTGTTGGAGAAGCTTCAACACAGATATTCAAAAGTTTCTAGAGCATTGAAAACATACTATATGAGGAAAGTCTAAAAACACTTAAACTTACAACACTGAAAGATCACAGAGAATGAGAGACTTGATTCAAATATAAGTTAATAAAAAAAACACTATGATCTAGAAAATTTCAACAAACTATCATTCCAGTACTCAAACAACACATATCTTAGAGACCACTTCAAATTGACTAAAGCCGTGTCACCTAATAACTCACCTATTTTAGCTAAAAAGTGGTTGAAGTATGGAAGAAGCTGTCAGCAAGTGATATCAGCACAAACTATAAACCAATTTAATAACATATTGGATAAACAAATAAAAGAGAATAACTACAGTATTTAATCCAAAATACAGGCTTATATCAGTTGTTTCAACTGCCAGCCTGAATTTTTTTTTATACAATAAGGGTGACAACCGAGCACACAGTCCACCTGATGGTGAGTGAATGCCCATAGACATCTACAATTTATCCCCAATTAAAAATCAAAATACAGATATGCTGTTGACCCCTGAGGACCAAGAGGGAACACCTTGCCTCAGTAAAAAAGGATGTCCGGTTCTCTACACTCACCATGCAAATCAGAGCAGCATTAAGCTGCTATTTTATGCTGGTATTCTGAACGAGCATGATACCACCCCGGTAGAGCTGACCCACCTGTGATACAACCATGATATAGCTGCAGCGTGGCTCCAACACATATAAAATAATGATAATAATGTTCTACAGACAGAATTTCGATCACAATGGAGACTATTCATGGATTTCTGCCTGATAGGAATATGAGAAATATGAGAGTGAGGGAATTTCTGTGTCTGTAAGCACATGTGCACTCTAATCTCCCACATTAATAGTCCGATAGAACTGCTTGAAGTGGGTGAATGTTAATTTCTTAACAGGAAATCGCAATAATACTCGGTAATAAGTACTAGAACAGACACCGCGAAAATATCTATGCAGCAGTGCGGGTCGCGTGGAAGGAAGCACAATTCAAGATACCTTGTTATGGCACAGACAGTAGTTTGAGCCGCGGCTCTAACGCGTGTTGCAAACTACTAAGCCTCGGTGTCTTTTCTAGTACGTGGTAGGATTTCAGGCTGATTGATGTTTTTCAGAATTTGGTTGCATGTGTGTGGTTGCACTATATTTAACGCTGCACCTTAGCCTAGCCCTGATCTATCGCATTTTATATCAGGCAAGTTATAATGTATTTCTCCGGCGATAACAACAAATTACCGCAACTTCAATTCCCAATATTAAGAAATATTAACAAACTTACAAAACTGTTCGTCAATGTTTTGTACAAATTTCAGAACTAGTCTTCTTTAGAACAAACATGCGTACATTAACTCTTAAACAAATTCTACAATTTCACTAAAGGCCATTCCCGTTTCTATAACTTTCAATCAGGCAGGCACAGACTACTTAGTGGATACCAGACTATGGTGGATACCAGGTAGGCAATTATTATCACAATACAATGTACTACTGTGTTTTCATTTTGCATCGCAGGAGATAGTAATGAACTTTAGTCTACGATTGTAGATAGCGTGGCATATTTAAATGAAGAAACTTATGTTTTATATTGTAATATTATTACCTATTTATTCACTTGAACAACAAATAATTTTACTTATTTGACTACTGAATTATTAATTACGTTCAGGTTTAAACTTAAATTTGAAATATCGTATTATTAGCGCAGCTCCACTCTATGAATATTGAAGCCACACTAAATGACGCTAAAGGTGTACGTATTGCAGTACAGTTGATTTGAACATAGTGAATGTTCGGAATGCCAAATCTAGTACGTAGTACATATATATCGATGTTTATCACAAACTTCCACAAACTCTTGGCCATAGACTTAGAATATACTAGCGTATAGACCACCTGACAAAGGCTTGTGACCAATTTTGATTTGTCATTGTGTGCGTTAGCTAGTGATGTATGTTTTACTTAAAAGGACTATCGAAAATGATTGTTAAGGAAGCGGTAAAAAGATTATAAAAAATTGTTTAGTGCATGACGTTGAATAACTTCAAAAATTAACTGAATTTTACCATGATAGTTCTAAAATAATTAAAAAATATTCATATAACATGTTCCTGGGAAAGCTGAACCTACCTGCCTTTTGTTGGATTTTAATTCAAATGTATAAAATCCCAGGTGACTTTACTGAAACCTAAAAACTCCCCAATAATCAGATCAGAATGTTGTATTTTCGAGCTATGATCTTTGGAGAAAAATATTTTCTGCCGTAGGCAGTTTCCCCGGAATTTATTTTTTAACATATTGTTAATATAAATAGGTTTTTTACGTGGTAGAGCCATGCTGCAGCTATATTAGTAGTATAGTTGTAGTACGAATGGGTCGGCTCAACCGGGAAGGACCACGCTCCACAGAATACCAGCGTAAAATAGCAGCTAAACACAGCTGTGTTTCGTATGGTGAGTGTAGAGAACCGAGACCCTTTTACTGGAAAGAGGCATTTCATATTAGTCCTCACGGGTGACAACGCATCTGTATTTTGATTCTTTATTGAAGATAGATGTAGATGTCTATGGGTCACAGCAACCACTTACCATCAGGTGGACTGTGTGCTCGTTTGTCACCCTTTCCATATAAAAAAAAGGTAGATACTTAACTAAGTATATACCTATTTATATTTTATATATTTTATAAAATGTTTTGATGGGGAAACAAAAACGGGGACACGGAGCAAAATAATGGCTGCTTATTTTTTCATATAAGTATTACTTGTGATCATTACAAACATTTAATAGTTAATAATTAAATAGATTATAGAAGTTTATTTTAACATTCGACTTAAGTATGAATGTAAACTTAATAATTTAAGGAAGGAAACTTGTAGGAATCAGTTAAATAAGATTGCTCTGTTTAAAGGCCAATATGTTTATGAGGCTTCATCATGCTTCATGTTTATATTCTTTCATCTGTCCCTGAAAAGTATAAAGTAATAATAAAATTATTATCATTTTAGCTGCATGAATTTTAAAAACATAATGATCTTAACATAGTAAAATGGACTAAGTGTCTGAGGATACAGATGCACTCTCTATTCTCTCAATCTCGGTATGTTAAGAAAATGGTCACTCATTCATGGACTGACCACGGCAAGTGCAACTTAATTTCGCAGATCTATTGATCTGCGCAGCTACATTAACCACGAGTTCCTTCTCTACGACTAACTCTGTAGGATAAACCACGCTATTTAAGCCCTCGCGACAATGTCGTCGGCCATCAAGCATGATTCGGGCATTGACCGTTGTGAGTATCAAATACTATGGAATTTATACTATCACGTCTCATGCGCGGTCGTCTAGTAGCGCTTGAGGAGCATTACTAAATATCTATACCTAACTGCGCTAAAAGTTTTATCGTTATGATTTGGGAATATAATGCGAAGTTCCGAAGCTCCACTCAACCCCTTGGGGAAAATAGCATGATGCTATGAATATTGTACCATTGTGACCGTGAGACTGTGCAGTTATACATTTATTTTGGTTGATAAATAGATACTTAGTTGGGTTCATAATGGCTCAAAGAGGATAAACTCAAGATTTTTTTTGTCTTTACTGTACTACAGTTTTATAATGTATGAAAATCTGTCTCTATATTTATCTAAAGTTTTGAAAGTTATATTTTTGAAGTCTTATTATAACCATATTTTAACTTACTGGTACAAATAATGTAGAAATGACTCCTTTTAATAAAATTGTTTTTATTCTACTTTTTCTTTTATACTTCTCAAGAAAATGTTTGCTGCAAATTGTTGAGTTCTTCTTTGCATTCCAACCAACCCGTCCAATGAACCTTAACCACTTTTTCTAATTATAGAATCCGGAGGGAATCTGTTTGAAAAACGGCAAAATAAAATTACATTTTAGAACGCAAACCGAGGATTTATTTTCTTGTTGTGTAGACAAGTCTATCGATTCATTATAAACATTCAAGATAAATATCGACATTAATTTTGATATAGTTGAGTCAATCCCTAGCGTACATGTAAAATATTTTGTATAAAAATGTATTTACCAAATTCATGCAAATTATCAACAACGTGACTTTTTCTTTGCAAAATATCAAAATTAACAAAATAATTGAATATATTCTCTATTTTAAACAGTATGTAACATAAATTTTAACTAAAAATAAACGCGTCATAACATTGACGACGTCTGAGAATTACCTGTGATATGTGAAATTATCGGGATTATTTCTATTATTAACAGCACACTCACTCACGGAACAATTAACCATTTTTAAAAAGTTACTTACTAAAAATAACCACTATTATATTTTAAAAATTACAAAATATCTCGGAGCTATTTCTTGCGTGCCGAATTGTGCCGACCTGTCATTCAAAATCGGTTACAGAGTCATGAGATTTGGTATCCTTTTCTATCTTGCATTTTTGCCATAAGGAATTTTTTTCTCCCTTGCACACTATGTTGGTCTATACGCTAGTATATTCTAAGTCTATGTCTTGGCCAAAACCAAAAGACAATAGTTGTTGTTGTTTTTATTATTCGCTCGAGAGAGCAGGCAAAGGAACTAAGCCATACAGCCTTGTCTTTTTATTTTGAATATGTAGAATTTTAAGGTGTAAAGGCGGAACCAAGTCTTATTTTCTTCTTCCGTCTCTTCAAAATTCATAAAGGCAGAAGCCAGTCTTATTTTCTTCATATTTCAAAACCGTAGGCTAAAGCCAAGTCTTCTTTATATTACAATCTTTGTAAGTTTCAATCTCAGTGACAGGCTGACAGTAAACAAAACATTTTTTTATAACTGGCTTTACGGCTTTGGGTTCTGAGTCTGAAGTTCAATGTATAGTTATCCTTCATAGTACACTGCTTCACAATATGTTGATGCGTCACATTGTGCAGCCCTTGGGAGATTTTGACGGCAACTTGAGCCAGCAGACAGCTGACAGTTGGCGATGGTATCTCAAGGCGCCTAAGCAGACAGACACATTATCTTGAGAATCACATCACCATCAGAGCACTTGTTTCACTGTTTCCACTAATACTTCACATGCGCAGACATTTAATACACAAAATCGCACCACTTTTACATATTAAAATCCACTTCAAACCACTATTTAAACAATAATACAGGAGCAGCAAACCGCCGCCGGTCAAGTTCCCGCCAAAATTCCCAAAAGACAATAGGCGTATGACAGGATCGACAGTTGCCAGTTGCCACTGTCAATTTGATAGCATCGAACGTAGATAGAGAATACATCACAGAGTACCTTTGTTAAATATTTTTTTTTATTAAAATTTTTGGCTTGTATGCTTGTCATGTTATGTCTATTAAGCATGTCTTTATTTCATTCGTGATCTTCGTTGTTACAGGCCTGTCTCACCCGCACTTTAAGCATGAAAACATACCTACGCTGCGTTGCTGTTGTCACGCGCGCGCTATAGTTGACTTAATGTCGACTTTTTATTCTTTGCTGTTCCTAAGGATATCAATATTACTATTTATAGGTAGATCTAGATAATTAGGTACCTAGTTACTGACGCCATAGTTACAGATTTAATATTTGATTAGCGACCCGACCACAGCTTCGAGCACAGTTTTCGATTTTTTCGCGTATAATGCCAATGACCTTAAAAAATCGTTCAGTGTAAGTAGACCACCCGGTACTAGTGACTGCATACTAATGCAAGATCAGCATAT
This sequence comes from Parnassius orleans, assembly GCA_029286625.1. NCBI lineage: Eukaryota > Metazoa > Arthropoda > Insecta > Lepidoptera > Papilionidae > Parnassius > Parnassius orleans. Next base: position 33,718 of record JAGSMP010001107.1, on the reverse strand, counting down.
AATAGGTATCAGTTTTACACTTGGTCGATAAAAGAAAGAGATTGAAAGTAGCAGTACTTCTTATTGCCACTCCTTTATTAATAATGCCGTCGCGTGTCGTATTTTTGTAAATAGCAAAAAATGTGAAACAGACAAGTGACGGCTTCGTGGCGCAGTGGCTTAGCAATGAGTTGCAGCGCTAAGGGCCGCGGGTACGAATCCCACACGGAACAAGTATTTGTATCGCCTACACATAATTGTTCTGGGCCTGGATGTTTGTCCTTGTGAAATCTATGTATGTAAACTGCCCCCGCGATACAGGAGAAAATCCTAGTGTGGAGGTAACGTTTTTTAAAAAGGAGAGGAAGAGAGACAAGTAATGATATTAAAAATTTTGTGCAACCGACTTCAATATTAATACGCATTAATAAGGATAACTCCGAAAATACTGGTCAGATAATGTGATATATAAATTATAAGCACCAGCTTTCAAATAAAAAAATAATCATCAACATCAGTTCACCCAGAAAAAATTCTGACGTAACACACATAAAAATACAGTCAAATTGAGTTTCTCCTCCATTTTTTGAAGTCGGTTAAAAATGGTAAGTAGGTAAATTATCTGAGTTTCAAAGACGTTCACGTTGTTACAATCTTAATTTTTCTCGATGTTGCATATTAACCTTCCTCTCATTGAACAATAATGTTCCCTCTATATTATAATGTATAATAATATAATGTTCTCCCTATATATTCTCCACGTGTATTCTACTACCGACTAATATCAAAGCATTCAATTTGTTTTCTCACAACACCTAACCCTACAGTAGGTGTGGCCTTAATAAAGGCGCGTAACGGGCGAAGTGATACAGCCTCTCGCACGCGGACGTAAGGTGTATTTTGATTTAATACGCGCGCTGCATTAATTTTTTTTGACGATTTAATCGGTAGGCTATTTTCACGAAGGTTGCTTCCGAGGAGTATTATGAACATTAGCGACGTTGTAACTAGGTTTAAACTCGCAAGTTTGCTATCAGAGAGTGATTCTTCTGTTCTTGTACTATTATTTATTCCTTGGTTTTTATAGATTTTCTATTGTGGATTGCCTATTTACAAATACATTCAATGTTTTTGTAAATAGGCAAAAAAAATATCATATTCTTCAAAAACACAGTCTAGTGGCGGGATCATTATTTGCAATGGTTCACTTTCCCTGTAACTTTTACACATTTCACTAGCTAATAAAAGGCGTTGAAAGTTAAATTGGCCGCATTCAAACAACAGATGATGAATAGTTCCAACTTGAACACAATGTGGGCACAAGTTCGAGGACAATACACTAAGACGGGCAAGGTGTGCAGGAGTTTTATGTTGGCTGAACCGCAGTCGATTTATAGTCACGCCTTGCTTCTTTCAACTTAGCGTATCACGACTTTACAGGTATTTCGTCCTGGATACTTCCATACCACTTGCCTTTGTTTTCTTGGTCTTTATTCCACATGTCTTTCCATAATAAACGAATCTTCTTTCTTATTTAAGTGTAACAGTCAGTAAAAGGTAAAGGTCAAATATGGCATACATCAAGTGGATTTATTTCTTCATATGCAGTCTTATCGGCGATTTCTTTTCCAGTAATACCTTTATGTGAAGGAATCCACATAATGGCGACTTCAACACCCTTTTTAAGAAGTTAAGTATATGTTCTCTAATATTATACACAATGTTAACTACACTATGTTTTAAAATTATTGAGTAATTTTCTATACAAGAAATTAAACTGAGAGAATCGGTTAATATAAGGAAATTTTATAATTATTTATAAAATAAATACACTTCAGAGCTTCAAAGAAAGATATGCACAAACTAATAAGAAGTGCTAGCGCACTGCATATGTCGCTGCCGTAAATATAGTACAATTATTATCGAGAAGAAAACTCTGACAGAACTTTATCTGTGGATCATATATAGCGCTCCTTACATGAGAATCAGTTTTACAGCCATCTGTAAATCTGTATACAAGGTATAGTAATTATTATCATCCAAAAATACTTGTAAATTCTTATTATTCTCAATTTTTGTTTTAAATTTAAAACATTTGTAATCCTGTTGCAGAGGTGGAATGTATTCAAAGACTCCGTAGGAAAACAAATCATACTGCACATTGTCAAGTACAGTATTCGCAAACAAAGTAATGCTGACAGTCTGTTGTGGCACCTTTGCTGACCAACTATAAAACCTTTTACGCACACCAATTATCTCATATATTGAGGAAAGTTTATAATATAATTCTTTATTTGAGATATTGGTTGGCACAAATCGAATCATTCCCGTTTTCTCAATTTGTGCCGCTGGGATATATACGCCTTCAGTTTGTACTTGTCCAGGAAAGCCGTATTTGTTAAAAATATTAGCTGTAATGTATTGTTTGAACACGACTGCGATATTGTTGGCATTCACTATATGAATGGCCACTACTCCTTTTATGTCTCTTGTAAAAATATGGTTCAGATATATTGGACTCTTATTGCCCAGCTTTTCGTTATTGGAGCTTTCAACAAAAACTTTAAATTCACTGTTAGTAGAGTTTTCAGGACATAGTCTTTAATAATTTGGTTTAAAAAAATAGTCCTCACCCCCGCCGCGTTTACATCGCCTTTATTCTAGGAGTCCATAATTCTAGCACGTTTCCCTGAGGGACTCGAAGGGACTTTCTTATCTACCCATATCTGTTAACAGCCAAAGTTGCCGACAACAGGTAATTATCAAATCTTACTATTGTTATTAATTCACAAACTCTAGAGCTACAATGCCCAGTATTGGCTACTCCACATTTGTGTTGGAAAAATGCAAGCGAAGTGATCCGAGTGTACGACTGAAGTGTAAAATGATTCGAGGGTTAGTTACTCTGGCGTAACATGATATTTGGTCGAATCCACCCTTAATACCATATTTTTACATATGTAATATGAATATGGTATTCTTTAATGTAATGTTGTCCCATCGCGGTTCTTTGAACGATGTCATCTGAAGAGCTCGTGATTCTATAATTGTTCCCTTGGTTTTAGAGCTTTGTAGAATATTTAGAGACGACTGCAGGAGACCTGATGGTATGACTTTGGATGCTTGGGAGAGAGATAAAGCTTTAGTGTGGGATACTACTTGCGAAGACACTTTGGCAGCCTCTCATCTCAGGGGTACCTCGTTTAAAGCAGGGTGGCATTAGAGGTATCTGAACCAAGTAAGTAGCCCAAATGTGAGTCTCTGAGAGACGAGTACATATTTCTGCCATTTGCCGTGGAGACTATTGGTCCGTGGGGTGCACGTGCGGTGAAGTTCCTAAAAAAACTATCCGCGACTGATCATCGCCGCTGGTGATAAGTGGGCTGCTTATTTTGTCGCTCAAAGGCTAAGTGTAGCCATTCAGAAAGGAAACGCAGCCAGCGTTCTTGGCACTATACCGCGGGGAGTAGGACTGTATGATAATTTCAGTTTTTAGTTTTTTTTTTTATTATAGTTTTTTAATATTGTAAAAGAGCCGTGGTAGCTCAGGAGCTAAGCGCTCGCGGTAAATTTCACAGTACGCGAGCAACCCGGGTTTGATTCCCGCCGGCACCAATGAAATTGTTAATTGCAATTTTAAATGCTGATTTACAACGTGCTCGGCGGTGAAGGAAAACATCGTGAGGAAACCAAGTTCGCCGAAACGCATTGGGGCAGCGCGGTGGACATTTCCTTGCCCTAAAACCCTCTCAGAAATGAGAGGAGGCCTGTGCCCAGCAGTGGGACGTATATAGGCTGTAACTTTAACGTTTACATTTATTTATTGTATGGCATTGTATTAATATGATACATAAATAGAATGGACGTTACGGTAGGCTTGGGTATAAATTTTATCGTTATGTACTTATATTATCTCTATTATTAATTCCGTTGACGTTCACTTCTGCTGTCAGCGCCAAAATGGCGAAAATCAAATCGCCTCAATATGTCACGGTGTATAGCTAGTCCATATTAAAATTTAGAAGTCAATAATTTAGAGGTCAGTGGTTTTTCTCCTCTCTAATATATATATATATCACATTGCGTAGTTTTTGGGAGATTTTGAGGGCAACGTGAGCCAGCAGACAGTTGGCGATAGTATCTCAAGGCGCATAAGCAGACAGACACCTTATCTTGAGATTCACACCACCATGGGAGCAATTGTTTTCACTAATAGTTCACATGTGCAGACATTTAATACACAAAAGTTCCCGCCAAAACTCTCTCTAATATATAATAATCAAGGGGACAAAGACTGATGAACTTTTTTGAAATAACTGATGCAACTTTTATTTAGCGGAGTTTTAATTAAAGAGTTATTTGTGCACGAGTACGACGCGTTTACATATTCGTCTGTATTCAGTCAACGTAGATCTTTTAAACATGGATGACGTGCGTCTCGTTGCCCGACTTTGTCTACTTGATATTTATAGACTCCCAAATATTTTTTTAAGGGTGTGGAGCCCCCCCACTAGATGGTGCGACGACCTGGCAAGACATGCAGGAAGTCGTTGGATGCAGATGGCTCAGGACCGTACTTTGTGGCATTCCTTCACAGTAGGTAGTGTAACGCCCCCCCCCACCTCTGCATCATCTATCTATATCTATAAAATATTTATTTACGTGACCAGTAAAATATCCATATTCAACAGAGCAGTCGAAAGCTGTTGGAAGTGCCTTATAAGCTAAAGAACCCTGTTCACGAAGTCAGGGCTCAAAAAGGTTAAGAACATTAAGTCGTCCCTATTCCACTTGTATCACGTTTACATCAGTCAATTCCTTATTAATTAATCTCTTTCCGCTTGGAAAAGCCTCACAATATTTATATAAAATACCAAATACAAGGGCTTTGCTCTCCCACATTTAAAAAAAATGTGAGGGAGGCACACGGTTCCACACAAGCCGTGTGCGGTGAGCGCCAACCAACCAACACGCTCCCCCCGAAGGGGACATTAAGTTGGGAACTGGACCGTAGTCCACAAAAACATACTAGTAAAAGAAGGCTTGGCCCCTTGGTAGTGCGTAAGCACAAACATCGACCGAAGTCGCGCATGTCAATGCGTGTAAACGCCATACAGAATACGATCAAATCCTAAAAACAATAAGATGCATCGAATCAGGTGCAGCACACCCGCAGATCCATCACAAGACGCAATACCGCAAGTAGCAGTAAGCATCAATGCAACTATCATACAGATGGCGCCCCCTTACAACACACCTACATGATCCCTATCGACTTTGGTAACAGAATTATAATGTTGTTAACTAAAAATGCACGTATCATAGCGCTATTGCACTAAGACATGGAGTTGAGTATGCTTGCTGCACTTAATAGTACTACACAAACAGTAGGGAGTGCGATGTCCACAGGCAGGTCGTATTGCTACAACAAACCCGCTTACCACCGGCACTAAGATGATATGTCTAGGACACATCGGTTAGCGAGTCCAAGTTTACCTCGGTCTCGGACGCTGTGAAGCAATCTACACTCCACTATTATAATCCTTTTCATGTCCCATTTCTATCAATATAATGCTTATACATATTTGAAACATATTCACGCTATCCGTGAATTTCTGCAACATCAGGGGACTTCACTCGAACCTAAACGCCGTTCACTACCATCTCGAGACGGCGAAGTCGGCCTTGCTCTTTCTGACCGAGACGCAGGTGTCCTTTGCGGCTGATACCTCGTATCTCTCCTACCCGGGGTGCAAATTGGAACACTCCTTTGTGCCTCGGGCTGGTGTTTGCGTATACGTCAGAGAAGACATCTGTTCTCGACGCCTCGGCAGTCTTGAAGGTTCGAACCTGTCCATCCTCTGGCTACGCGTAGATAGCGACGACCATCCGCGCGTCTACGGGTGCCTCTATAGGTCCCACAGCGGTAATGCCGAAACAGACCGACTCATTGACCACGTCGAAATGGCTACAGATTCCTTGCTACAACAGGTCCCATCCGCAGAGATCGTGATCGATTTTAACGCCCACCACGTCGAATGGCTCGGTTCACGTTTAACCGATCATGCGGGGAGATCTGTTTATGACTTTACCTTGGCATATGGTCTGACACAACTGGTTACTTCGCCCACGCGGATCCCAGATGTGAAGGATCATACACCTTCCCTGTTGGACCTTCTGCTGACCTCTCATCCGGACGGATATCAGGTTTCCGTCGATGACCCTCTCGGCTCTTCGGACCATTGTCTGATCCGGAGTGTGGTGCCACTCACGCTCCCCTCGCGGTTGCGTTCTGCCGGTTGCCGCCGTGTTTGGCATTACAGGTCGGCGGATTGGGACGGAATGCGGTCTTTCTTTGCGTCCTACCCATGGGGGCGCGTTTGCTTCTCGCCGGATGATCCCAGCGCTGTTGCTGACTCTGTCACTGATGTGGTGCTACAGAGAATGGAACTATTTATTCCATCATCTGTGGTACCCATCGGAGGCAGATCTCAGCCTTGGTTTGGTCGCTCCTGTAAGACTGCATTACGCATTAAGCAGGAGTGCTATCAGGCCTGGGCTGAGGTTTTGTCGGCTCGGGATGTAAACACCAGCATGCTTAAAAAGAAGTATAACTTCGCCTCCAGGTCCTTCAAAAGAGTTATTGCCAAGGCAAAGTCAGAGCACATAGGCCGAATTGGCGAGAAACTAGTTCCCCATCCTTCGGGAACCCGTGCATTCTGGTCTCTCGCCAAGGCTGTCCAAGGGAATTTCTGTAAGCCATCACTACCATCTCTGCACAGGGTGGACGACTCACTGGCCCACGCCGCAAAAGAGAAAGCCGACCTTTTAGGCTCCCTTTTTGCGTCCAACTCGACTCTTGATGACGGGGGGAACACACCGCTGACCATCCCGCGGTGTGAGTGCTCCATGTCGGATGTGCGGTTCTCACAGCGCTCGGTTCGCAAAGCACTCCTCTCCCTGGACATCCACAAGTCGAGTGGGCCTGACGGAATCCCCCCAATTGTGCTGAGGACGTGTGCTCCGGAGTTGGCACCGGTTCTAACGTGTCTTTTCCGGTACTCCTACTCCCTAGAGCTTTTGTCCAACCGATCCCTAAAAAAGGCAACCGCTCAAACCCGTCCAACTACAGGCCTATCGCCATCACCCCCTTGTTCTCCAAAATAATGGAGTCCGTTATAAACTGCCAGCTCATGCGGTACCTTGAGGATTACCACCTGACTAGTGACCGCCAATACGGTTTTCGTCGGGGTCGATCAGCTGGTGATCTTCTGGTCTACCTGATTCATAGATGGGCGGAGGCAGTAGAGTCCAAGGGGGAGGCATTGGCCGTTAGTTTGGACATTGCGAAGGCTTTCGATCGGGTTTGGCACAAAGCGCTTCTTTCGAAGCTCCCTTCCTATGGGCTTCCCGAGAAATTGTGCAATTGGATCACCAGCTTTCTTGCAGGTCGGAGCATCAAGGTCGTTGTAGACGGTGCATCCTCCGACTACAAGCCTATTAACGCTGGTGTTCCACAAGGCTGCGTGCTATCACCAACGCTGTTTGTTCTGCATATCAATTATATGTTGCGAACCGGTAGCATTCATTGCTAGGCGGATGACAGCACTGGTGATGCTCTATACACCGGCCGTGCCAATATTTCTCGAGAAAACGTCGCCGAGTACCGGAACAAACTTGTGTTTGAAGTCGAGTCTTTGCTGAACAAAGTCTCGGATTGGGGGCGACTAAATCTAGTCCAGCTTAATCCTCAGAAGACACAAGGTTGCGCGTTTACCGCTAAAAATAACCCCTTTGTCGTATCTCCTCAGTTTCAAGGTGTCGACATATCGAGTGACGTACAGTTTCGTGGTCACTTGGAAGAGAAGGCCAAATTGGCCTCTAAAAAGCTTGGCGTGCTCAGCAGAGCGGGACAGTATTTCATGCCGGCACAACGCCTGCAACTTTACAAGGCGCAGGTACGGCCTCACATGGAATACTGTTCCCATCTCTGGGCTGGGGCTCCCCAGTGCCAGCTCCTTCCACTTGACCGCATCCAGCGCAGAGCGGCTCGAATCGTCGACAACCGAGTCCTTTCCGATCGGCTCGATTCATTGGCGCTGCGAAGAGATGTTGCATCGTGAGTGCGCATACCCCGCGTACGGACGTGTGCTGTCGATTCGATTTATTATATACGCGTACCTACTGAATTTGAGCTAAGTTGTGATAAGATGGTTCAGTGTAAAAAGTGTAAGCTATTCTTATCAATAGCAAAGGACGAAGTTATTAAATGCAAAGGTTATAGTGAAGGGATCTTTCATAAAAAGTGCCTAAATATTAAACAGTTCCAACAGAGAAATGAGCTTTGCGATGGGTGTTTCAAGACTGATAACAGTCCGAAAATACAACAGTCCAAGATAAACATACAAGATATCAGTAAAGCTACGGCAGAATCCGTATTAACAGAAGTTAACAATAAATTAGAAATAATCTATCAGATGAAAAATCAAATACAAGAATTAACTGAGGCTGTCGATTTTTATGCGGAACACCACCAAAACATGTTGCAATTCAAGGAAATCACCGAAAAAAAGATAAAAGATTTAGAAAATAAAAACGTTCATCTGCAAAAAGTCAATGAAGCGCTAGAGGAAAGGGTAGCTTATATGGAACTAAAAGAAGTTGAAAAAAATATAGAAATAATAGGATTAGAGAATAAAAAAGATGAAGATACAAATCAGATTGTGCGTTTAACTGCTAAAAAATTAAATTTAAATTCTGATCATATTGAAAAGGCGCGGAGGGTAGGCCGTGAAAAACAAAATGAGAATCACCCGCGACCGATTATCGTGACGTTCCGTGCGAAGATAAACAGAAACGAATGGATTGCACGAAAAAAACATCAATTGTGTAACAATGATATACTACAAAATAACAGCAGTAACAGCAATAAGCAGTTGTTTTGGAATACTAAAACATTATTAAAGGGAAAATATAAATATATATGGGTGCAGAAACTTCGAATTTTGGTTAAAGAGGAGGATAACGCAAAAATTATAAATATACGATCAGATGCAGACATACAAAAGCTAAATAAGGCCTGTAGCGAGGAATAAGAACAACACAAATATAAATATTGCGTGAGACTACACTACGTGATTTTTTAACTTAACTAAAATTCAACGATATATTAGCTTGTTTTGAAAATAATATAGAATACATAAAATTTACGGACATAGAAAAATGGAGTATGTATATCAAGAAACCAGTTAACGAATTGCGAATAATACATTTAAATATTAGATCATTAAGAAATAACTATAATGAATTGTTAATACTATTAAAAAGTTGTGAATACAAGATAGATATTATAATATTAAGTGAAATCAATGTTAAACGAGAAGAAATAACGTTATACCAAATAGGTGGATATACTAGAGAAAAATGTCGAGGTGGTGGATTGTTAATATATAGTAAAAATAAATTAAATATAGAAAAATGTAATTATATACGAGGACGTGAGACAGAAATATTACATTGCTTAATAAAAACATCAACAAGAGACATACACATTATAGCATTATATAGACCACCTAATACCAATAAACTATCTTTTATAGAAGAATTAAGACTATTACTGGAGCAAATACCAAATAAACACGATGTCATCATCACTGGGGACACAAATATAAATATAATGGAAAACAGCAGCATCGTGGAAAAATATAAAAACACGTTATGTGAACGAGGACTGCAATGCGTTATCAATGAATATACAAGAGAAGAGGTGTACCCTGGTGTTTTAACTGCGTCATGCATCGATCATGTGTGGGTGCGCAGCCGTGCGCGCGCTAACGCACATATGCTCACGTGTAAGTTGTCGGATCACTATATGGTAGGAGTTAATTTAGCGTTCGATGCATACGAAACGAAGTGCGATAGTGATAATTATATGAATGTTTTAAACGATAAATTAGTTAAAGAAAAATTAAAAAAGATAAATTGGAATAAATTATTAATACTTAACTGCCCGTTATTACTTTACGATAGGTTACGTATTTTGTTTAAAAATATTTATGAGAAGTCCATAATCGCTATAAAATTATGCAGAAATAAACAAGCAGCACAGCCGTGGATGAGTCATACATTAAAATTGATGATAGACCAAAGATTGTTTGTTTAGGAAGTGGAGGGCTAATCTCAAAAATATGAATTATAGGCTAGAATACACGCGGCACAGAAACAGAACAAATAAATTAATAAATTTAGCAAAAACAAAACTAGGAAAAACCAAATTTCGAATTGTAAAGGAGACTGTAGGAAGATCTGGGCAATTATTAATGGTTGGTTAGGAAAGAATAATAACAATTTAGATAATGTTATTATGAAATATTTAGGTAAGACAGATACAGTGACTAATATATGCTCAAATTTCGCTAAATCATTTACGGAGGAAATTGGTAAAATAAAACATTACTGTGATTGTAAATTTATAGATCGTACCACTTATGTGGATCCGAGTAACGTATCTTTTCGTTACCAAGAAGTATCATCAAACGAAATTGAAAAAATTATAGATAAATTAGACCGTAATAAATCACCGGGTGTAGATGAAATAAGAGTAAAGGATTTAAAGTATGTGAAGAAAGAGATCAGCCCGTTGCTTGCAAAATTTGTGAATATGTGTGTACAAAACGGTGTATATCCAAATTACTTAAAAAATGCAATTATTCGTCCAATATTTAAACAAGGTAATCACTTAGAATATTCCAATTATAGGCCGATTGCTATATTGTCAGTAATAAATAAAGTAGTTGAAAAATAATTGTTAAGCAAATTAGTATGTTTCTGGAAAAAAATCATATAATATCTAAAGCACAGCATGGGTTTAGAAAAACGTACAGTACATCTATCGCAATAGCATGATTTGCCGATGATGTTAATGATGAACTAAACGGTAAAATTATGTCGTTGTATTGTTCATTGATTTTAAAAAAGCGTTCGATACGTTGGATCACGAAATGATTCTTGAAGCAATGCAAAGTGTGGGATTCGAGGTCCAATTAACAAATGGTTCCGCAATTACTTTAGAACCGAAAACTACGCGATCAATGGTACGATTGGTGAAGAAGCTGATGTAACACTGGGTGTGCCAACCGGCTCCGTATTCGGACCTGTCGGGTACATCATGCACGTGAATAGCATTAATAACGTTGTGAAACATTGTTCCACCTATATGTACGCCGATGACACGTGGCTAATGTACGCCGACAGGGACGTTAAAGTTATAGAGGAGAGGATGCAGGATGATTCTATTAGTATACTAAAATGGACACATTACAACGGCATTATACTTAACGTATCCAAGACAAAGTGTATGCTTCTCCACTCTCCATATATGAGAAAACCTAGTGAAGAAATTAACATCTTTGGTCATTCGTACGAGTGCTTACATAATAAATTGGAACAATGCAAATGTACAACCATAGAATTTGTGAATAGTTACAAGTACTTAGGGCTAACAATAGACTGTAATTTTAGTTGGAAATTGCATATTAACATTGTCTGTGATAGATTAAGATCCATATTATCTAGGCTTAATAATTTAAAACTTATAGTTAGCAGGTCAATCTTAAAATGCTTTATTATGCACAAGCTGATTCAGCCCTGAGTTACGGACTAATTGCATATGGACGTACTTTCAAATATACAGATAAAATTCTTAAGCTACAAATTAGGTTAATAAAATTGTATATTGATAAAAAACAAAGGAAAAATATAACATAGACGGAAACTATAATAATTTATTTAAACATTTTAGAATATTACCTATACATATAAAACTTAAGTATTTAATTGCAATAGATCAATTTAAATCTCTAGAGTTTAAAACATTTCGAACATTTAGCAAAAATATTAGGATTACTTCTCGAAAGAAATACGTTGAGCATTTGAGGTTAACAATTATTACGGCGAAGGACGAGAAAATATCTAGTACGACGTATTTTTAACGAGATATTTTCTGAAGATGAATGTAAAAAGTAGAAATATTTAAAAGAAAGTTGAAAGCGTGGTTGCTGGATACGTGTAATAGTTAATACTGTCTAAATAAATAAATAAATAATAATAATAGTCTTAATTAATAGTTAAATGTGTAATTATTAATAAGTTTAAATATTTATAAGTTTAAATATAATTAAGTATATAAATAACACTGCTAAGTTTAAATTTAATTTTTCTTATTTTTATTTTTTTTTCTATTTTAAGTTTAAAATCAAAGATTAAGTTATTAAGTACAGTAGGTACATAGAATGTAAGTGGGTGATGTATTCGCCAACAAACTGCCCTGCAGTTTGGCGAAAGTAGTATAAAAAATAACCGACTGTGTTTTTGTGTAATAAACATTAAAAAAAATCTCTTTGCATTTTCTTTCGCATTTACCACGGGGAGTGCTCTGAGGAATTGTTCGGATTAATCCCAGCCGCCAAATTTCACGAACGCACATCGCGGCAGAAATCTCGATACCATCCACACCATCTGGATGATTGGCGGTCCACCACTGTGCGATTTAGAAGATGTTTTTTCTCGCACAACTTCCTTTGGAACAGTTTACCACCATTTTTTTTCCGGACCGATACGACTTAGGGACCTTCAGAAAAGAGCCTACTCCAAAAGGCCGGCAACGCATCTGCAATTCCTCTGGTTCCCCTGGTGTTGCAGTTGTTCATGGGCGGCGGTAGTCACCACCATCAGGTGAGTTCCGTACGATCCAAAAGTACTTGGTGGAGCTCACGGAGAAATCACCACAGCTGTCCTGGTATTGCTATACCCCAGAGGAGGAGAAGCCCACGAAAGTGGGCATCCGGGGGCTGCCAGTGGGCACAGACATCAAATCAATAGAGGAGGCTATCAAGGCAAAGGGCTTCCCGATACAGTTTATTAAGGCGATTCCTCCCAGGAGAGGAAGACCTGGATGCCTATACTTCGCGCAGCTCGAGCACCTGGGGCTGGAACAATTAAATAGATTATACGCCATCGACGAACTCCTCTTTATGAGAGGAGTAGTCATAGAAGCCTGGCAAAGGAGAACCGGACCGGCACAATGCCACCGTTGCCAGGCTTTTGGACATGCCTCAGCAAATTGCTTCAGGCCTCCGAAGTGTGTTCGCTGCGCCGGGGAGCATATCGCCAGCCTTTGCCCCAGGGGTAGAGAAGAAGAGCCCAAGTGCGTTAACTGCGCTCAAAACCATACAGCGAATGACCGCCGCTGCCCAGTCCTGAGGAGGGTGGCTAGGAGGCAGGAGATTACGCTGCCGGGACTACTCCCAGAGGACCCTAAGAAAATCCCCCAGAGTCGCCCGAGAGCGGTCACCATCCAGGAAGACGGGTGGGCAACCGTAAGAGGCAAGGGTACGCAATCAGCCCCCCCCCACCCACAATAACACCTATGGAAACAGTGGAACCCACAGAAACAAAGGCAACCACCGGGCGACTCTCCAGCCCCCCGCTAATGACGCTATTGAACGTCGACCCTCTAAGAAGAGGAAGCGGGTGAGGCGTAAGAAGAGCAAAAAACAGCCTCCTCCTCCGCAGGCTGTCACCTCTACCCCGACACCGTCAGTTAAGATAGCCGCCAAGGCGCAGGTTACGAGGACGGAAACCAATATAGGTAGAGCGCCGGAAAGGGCTCTATCGGAAAAAAGAGCCCGCTCTACACATAGAGCGCGCTCTACCTCCAGGAAGGAGATGAATACCAACTTCCCGAGACCAGTACCAGCGCACACTAATAGAAGACAACCACCACCAGCTGGCCACGAGACAGCGGATGCCATCCAAAAATTGGTAGGCATCGCTATCGAGGTCGGCAGTCAAGTCTTGGCCGATATAAGGGCCGGGACGGATCCCATTACCGCCGTAATGAAGGCGCTGGCATCACTACTGGCTCGGCATTACGGAGGAGAGTAACCTGCGCCTCCTCTATTGGAACCCGGACGGGATACAACAGAGGATCCATGAACTCCGCACAGTCACCCAACAACAGGACATCCAGGTGATTTTGCTGGGAGAGACGAAATTAAGACCTTTGACGCATCTGAAGCTGCCAAGGATTGACCTCGTCCCGCCTGTAGATGTGCTAGATCTACAGGCGGGACGAGGTCAACCCTCATGGGACCGCCTATAGAGGCACGGCGGTTCTAGTGAGGAGAGACATCGTCCACCAAGAGCTGGACCTGCCAGATTACCAATCGATGCGCTCTATCGGCATAAAAATGGAGGCGGCGGGCGAGGAACTAAGGATCTTTGCAGCATACCGCCCGCCAGGGACTCCATTTTACTCCTCAGACGTCCGGACGGTAATGGAAGGTACGACGCCCACCATCGTCGCCGGGGACCTAAACGCCAAACACCCGGCGTGGGGATCTAGATTGATTAACCGCCGGGTCGTGCACTGTATGAAGATGCGGAAGAGAACAACTACGACGTTTTAGGTCCCAAGGAACCAACACACGTTCCTACTGACACACGCAGAAGTCCGGACGTGCTGGACATCGTGCTCTCTAGGAATGTCAACTACCCGATAGTGGTAGAGGTGCTGTACGACCTGAATACACAGCACCTCCCGATATTGATTACCCTTGGCCTCAAGGCGGTGACTACGTTGCCCAGAGCCTTTAAGACAAAAATAGACTGGAGGCTCTACCACCAACACCTGCAGGAGAGACCTCCAGCAGTTACGCCAATAAACACAGCGGACGACGTAGAGGCCGCTGCGACTAATTTAACCAAGAAGATCAAGGAAGCCCTCAACGCGGCATCTACGATCGTCCCGACCACGATAAAAAAGGAGGTACTACCACGTAACATATGCGTGCAAATTAGGCGCAAGAGGGCGCTTAGGAAGCTCTGGGCGCGTACTCGCTGTCCAAATATAAAACGCAGACTAAACCAACTTACGGACGAACTGTCGGTTGCAATCCAGGCCCACAGAGAGGCCTGGGGCGGCGCATCTGGAAAGCGGAAGAGCAAGATGCGTCGCTCTACAAATGAACCGACAGTTAACGAAAACAAGACCCGCCGTTTGCCCGCTGACCAACAACGCGGGCGAACGCTGTTATGATGCCAAGGGTAGAGCGGATATCCTAGTAGAGCACTTCGAGGAGCAATTTATGCCGAACCCAGCAAGTGCGGAGTTCATGGACCTTCATGCCCGAAAGGAGAGCCGCGTACAGGAGTTTCTGTCGTCGCCCGCGCCACCGCTTGCAGGAGAGTGGTTCATCTCCCCCGCCGAACTGCGGAGGACAGTAACCCGCCTGCAACCGAGGAAGGCGCCAGGGCACGACGGGATTACCAACGCTGCACTCCAACAGCTGCCCAATAGAATACTTGGAGAGATGGGTCGACTCTACAATGGTGTATTGCGGACATCCCACTTCCCGGAGGAATGGAAGATTGGCAAAGTAATAGTGCTGCCAAAACCCAGGAAGGACAGGCGTAGAGCTGCCAGTTACAGGCCGATTACGCTACTACCGCACATAGCTAAACTGCTAGAAAGAATGATGTTAAGACGCCTCCGCCCGTGCATCCAACTTCGGGCGGAGCAGCACGGATTCAGGAGGGATCACTCAACAGCTACACAGCTGACCAGAGTGCTGCACTACCTTGCGGCCGAACACAACCGCGGCCGCACATCGTTGGGCGTCTTTCTCGACATAGAGAAGGCGTTCGACAGGGTGTGGCACTCTGGACTACTCTACAAATTAGATGAGCAAACCAGTATCCCTCCTGCTATGTTGCGGCTAGTAGCATCGTTTCTCGCAGACAGGAGGTTCTACGTCTGTGTGGAGGACGCCGTGTCCGCAGCAAGATCCATCAGAGCCGGCGTGCCACAGGGCAGCTGTCTGTCTCCAGTCCTGTACGCGGCTTATACCAACGACATCCCAACCCTGGCAGGACACCTGCGCGAGTGGGAGGACGACGTTGAGCTGGCGCTATACGCGGATGACAGCGCCTATTTGACGTCGTCCAGAAGAGCCCACATCGCCACTGCCAGGATGCAGCGATTGCTGGACCTGTTGCCACCATGGTTGGATGAGTGGAGGATGGCCGTCAATGTTGGTAAGACGACCGCTCTGCTCACTCGCCGCTTCAGAAACATGCCACCACCACTGACGCTCAGAGGGCAATATATTACATATGAGAAAACCGTGACGTATCTTGGATGCCGGATCGACAGGATGTTACGCATGACCGCGCACGTAGATCCTGTTGTCCGCAACGCAAGAAGTGCGCGGGCGGCGCTTCGTCCCGTCCTGGCATCCAAGTTACCGATAAAGACCAAAATCAAGCTGTACAAATTATACATTAGGCCCAGACTAACATACGCCGCACCAGCGTGGTACGCCCTTCTGAGCGACCGACAGAGGCGGCGACTGCAGGTCCAGCAAAACATATCGTTAAGAACCATTGTCGGTGCAGGTCGCTACGTCCGGAATGACGTCATAGCGGCCAACCTGAAGATCGAATCCATCGAAGAATTTGTGGTCCGGTTGTCACGCGGCATGTTCAACCGCGCCGACAACGGGCCACATACACACCTAAACAACTTCGCGCCGCTACACGCCCGCCCCCCGGACGGGTGACCTGGACCAAGAGAACTCCTCCCTACATAGATTAGGGAGTCGAGTAACTACCCACAAAGTCACAGAATGACCAACTAAGACATACCCAATTTAAACCAAATTAAAATTTTGAGACCAACGGAGCGACCGGGGAACCGAACCCGAGATCGCTCTAAATTTTATGATAATGCCGAGAAGGCACCCAGGACCAGGATGAGGAAAATCCGGGTAATGGGGACACCCCAGGCCCGATACCTGACAGGTGTTCAACACCTGCAGACGACAACGTTGGCAATTCGTTCGGGACCAGTTACAGTTTCAGTTTTAAATCAAGAAAGAAAAGCAAATAGGAAAGTGACATGGAAAGTAATAAATCAGAGAAATTTTCAATATCGCATTTCCAAAGGGGCATTCTTGTCAAGATAACCGATGTTTCATTTCAACATTCCTCAGCGTCTACCCTAAATAGTTAGGGCTTAAGAAGAGATACAGTCCGCTAATGACTGACGTCAAGACCGGGACCATTCCTTAGGGACCCATAATCTTAGTCGTCAATCCTTTCTTTTGAGAAAGAGGAGGCAGGTTCTGAATCGAACGTCCACTCAGGGGTCTTGCCCACCTAGTTGTTCCCGAACCCAACGTTGTATGTTATTGGTCTGTGAATAGAAGGTCAATAATTGGTTGATCTCTGCTGCAGGGCGCGCGATGAAGACTACTTTCCCATTCAACCACATTTGGTCATATCTTATTTATGTCCAATTAAAATTAAAAAAGTCAAGAAAAGAAGTCTAAAATTACTTATTCAATACAAAAAGTTGCCAATACAAAAGACAAAAAATATGACAATGATTTTGCAGCTCTTGTAAATAAAACTAATGTTGATCAGAGTCGTCCTACTTCTCTTGTACAGAAACATGTAAATAAAACAGTCTGTAAAATCTACCACACAAAAATCGCTTTCTAAAGAAAGCATTATGTTATGGCACTTTTATGCAACGTTTACATACTCGTCGAGCACAGACGAGTAGGCAACGAGTACGAGCATGTAAACGCCTTGTTCGGCTGTTCTCGCTTTCTCTCCACTTGATGTCGGTTTTTTTGGCACGAGTAAAAGGACTGCTCGTGTGTATTCGTATCGCTGTTTACATACTTACATACTCGTCCTTTTTCGCTTATAGGGTTGCCATCCGTACTTTATAATAAAGTATTGTACGCTATTTTTACGATTTTCAAGGTTTTATTTTAATGTTTACAAAAAGAACGAATTATATACCTACATACATTTGTATCTTATTATTTTATACAACATCCCTGAAATGTTTATTACATAAATTTTCATACATTACTGAAATTTTCATGAAAATAATAATTATCGCTTTCAGCAATTAATATTTTTTATATTTTAGTATTACAATTTGACGCTGTTAAAAACCATTACAAAATGAACAACCAATTTGAGCACAACCCTCGGTTCACTATCGGAGGCTCGCGCCATCTCTCTCTGAAATTATAGCTATCTCAGTTTAGTATATAAAACTATTTCTTTCTAACATATGCTGTCTTTATCTAGCCATTATGCAACTTATCTGTTATCACAAAAACATAGCACATATCTTTAAATTATGTGAATAATTATACAGGGTATTTTGAAACGCTCCGAAAACGAAGACAGACGACAGTACTAACTATATCTTAGATGATGGGTGAAATATAAAATCGATCCTGATGAAAAATAATCATCTTTTCACAACGTTTTATTAGCTTTATTCACGCTCCATCGTGTTAGTATAAATAATCGTGTTAAATAAAACGTTAATTTCATTAAAATAAAACATGAAAATACTTAAACATAAAAGCAGCAGTGGAATTACTGAATTACAATCAGCTGACTAGGGGTCAATGTACGCGCGAACGCCGAATTCGCGCGGCCCGTAACTAGCGATGGTACCACAATACCTAATAATTTACAACACTTGTCTACCTACTATTTTGCCACTGTGCTTGTCTCCACGTAGCCACTTTAATTCAAATTCACAGGTTAAATAAACCAAATAACTGGTTCGATTCCCCGCTAATGAAAAAAATACTTAAATGAAAAGTTAACAAGGTTAGAGTTATGCGTTTTTATTCATCGTGTAGGTATGTTTATTATTCTGATGTATTCAGTTATGTACCTATTCAGATCAGTTCAGTACCAAGTTATTTAAAAAAAAATAGGTATGAAACAGCTTACCGCTCTAAATCCTCCGTGGTCTTATGAGATGCGGCTCAAATTGTGCTCCATTCATTTCGAGGCAGATGTGGGCTCGGTGTTGCGTCTCCTCATGAAGGCGGGGCATTATCGTGTGGTCTTCGACACAGTCCGCACGTAGTTTGTCGAAAACATCCACGATCCTTTGGCGCATTTCGTCAGCACTATCACACTCACGATTAAAAACCTTTCTTTCACATACCCCACAGAAAGAAGTCTAACGGGTCAGATCTGGTGAGCGAGGTGGCCAAGCGTGTGGTCCTAGTCTGCCAATCCAGCGATCATCAAATAATTCGGTAAGGCGCTCACGGACGAACCTCACGACATGTGGAGGTGCACCATCATGCTGGAACCATGTACGGCGATATTCATCCAACGATAGGTCGTCTAAAATGTCAACCAACTGTTCATTTATAAAGTTTAGGTATCCCTGTCCGTTAAGTCGCTGTGGCAGAAACACTGGTCCCAGTATGCGATCCTTAAATAAACCTGCCCATACGTTAACCGACTCTCTGAATACACGTGTGTATTTCTTCGGTTCCACATGCCGTTTCTGGTAAATGTCGACTCGTCCGTCCAGATAACGTGCTCAATGGAACCAGGCACGTTGTTGTTGGTCTAATAACCAACGGCAGAAAACTCGTCGGCGGTCGTGTTCGCCGGGAACTAAAGCTTGCACTTTGTGCACTTTGTATGGCCGCATTCGGTTACGCTTTAACACTTTGTGAACTGAACAGTATGACACATTTGTTCCATCCCGACGTCTTAACAATTTAGCGATACTTCGTGTACCTAGGTTCGGATACCGGCGAACGACATCTAAAATGCGCTCCTCGGGTGAACAGTCATTTGACTTCCACCTCCTGCCGCTACTGGAGCAATGGGCCGATTTTCCAACACTCGCTGAAATGTTGCTGTTATCAGACGAGAGTCAACTGGGTGTCGAGCGGTCGGGAATTTCTCTCGATAAATTCGTAATGCACGCGAAGCATTCCCGTGAGCTGTTCCAAGGCACATTAACATGTTGCCGTATTCACGAGCACTATAAACGTACGCGTTAGGCATTATTAAAACAAAAAGAAACACAAAACGTAACAACAAGAATAACACGTAATAACAAGTAGGTAATACCAAGTAATAACAATAAGAATTTAATAAAAAACAATTGAACTGTCGCTTGCGCATGCGTGTCCAAAGTCAACACGGAACTGTCTCAAAAACTAAAATCAATAATTAATCCCGCCAAAACTGAAGCCTACACTTTGAACATTCCCACAGACCGTCAAATGTTATGACATTGCCAACTTTTATTTTATAAGTTTAGTTTCCATATGATCCCTACGACTACTCTTTCATATGGAATTTAGAAGTTATAGTTGTAATTTTTTTAATACAATTAGACAATCAATTGTACCCTGACGAAACAAGCAGTTCGTTACTACAAAATGATATTGAAATTAATAAACGTACTTACTTGGGTTTGGTTATCTTTGATTTTGTACAAGAAAATAGAAATAAAATGGTATTGAATAATTTAATAGTTAAAATCAATTGCAATTATGATCGACAGGTAATTAATCTAAAAAATAATTATTTTACTTTACTTTTATTGACTTTCCGTTTTTAATCCATCCAATACTTTGATTTGAAAAGAGGTACGTCAAAACTATTAAAAATTACTTGCAACTTTTATTGTAATTGCCGCCTCTAATTCTTATGTCGCTTGCAAACAAATCTTAGTAGGTAAATGGGAATTCCCATATGTTGGCGCTGACGCGAGGTGACACACAGTCGGCCGGGCGGCGGCAGCGCGTGGTACGAAGGGGCGCGACGGGGAATGCTCGCCAGTATTACTGTGCGCGCACGCTATTGGTTCCTCATTCTTCCCGCGCTTTGAAAAAGCGATGTTTCCCAATGTACAGTCGCACACACAGATTTCTTTGCACGACGCGCGACGATGGTTTTAAAAAGGAAGGAAAGAAAAATTATTTATATCTATTGTTTTATGACTGAACTAGTGAACGAAAAGGTAAATAGAAGGTGAATGGGGAAAATTGTGCAGTAAAGTTAAATGTATTGAGGAAGAATACCGAAAAATTACCATGTGGTCAACCTGATGACGGAAACATTTATCATTCGCATTGATGATGATGATTCTGATGAGTGATGATGAAGTAGCATCCAGTAACACCAATACACCATCGACATTTGGCTTCCATGTTCCATGTTCAATGGTATAATGGACAGCGTGTCACCCTTAGCTTAAGTTTTCTTGTTACAAACTACTTTATTTTACGATAGAAATAAAAATAATGCTCAAGCAAACATTATCCATTTTGAATTTCAACCTCTTCCAAAGTTCTAAGTAGCTAGTAAAGTACCTATTATGATTCTACAATAAAACCATTAATTACTATTATAATATTATAAAACAACAGCCTAGTACCATGTAGTACTTTAGAACGCGACTGTACCCATGCGCAGACACACCCTCCACTATCGCTCAGCGTTCTTTTACGTGACGTTGAGTTTGGCTTCGACGCGGATATTGACCCTAGTCAGCTGATTTTATGGTTTATTTATTTTAAATTCCATTGCTGCTTTAATGTTTAAGTATTTTCATGTTTTATTTTAATGAAATTAACGTTTTATTTAACACGATGATTTATACTAACACGATGGAGCGTGAATAAAGCTAATAAAACGTTGTGAAAAGATGATTTTTTTCATCAGGATCGATTTTATATTTCACCCATCATCTAAGATATAGTTAGTACTGTCGTCTGTCTTCGTTTTCGGGAGCGTTTCAAAAATACCTGTATAGTTGGTGAGGGTAATATGGTCATCCTGTTAATATGGTCACTTTCTTATAACTCAACAACTACAGCCTTGTTTGCATGGGTGGCTCTGTGATACGATAGCTCTTCATCAGTCAATCAATTAATAAAAGGTCAAAAGGGTGCTGCTTTATTTGACAGTTGACATTATAGTAAATATTTTAGTTAAGTTTAAAAGAAGCGGGTCGTTTTAAAAAAAATATTTTAGTCGATTTTAGTATGGTGTAATGTAGTTAATATTTTTTAAGTTGAATTTTCAAAGTGTTCCTAATTATTGCTAAAGCCTGTTTGCTATTTTTTTTCTAAATATATTACTTATAGTATACGACTTTGAGTTTTTGTCTCTGTCCTCCTTCTAGTTTTGGTTTTATAGGGTGGCAAAGCTTAAGGTGACCATATTACCCTCACGTACCTTACTTTTCATTCTTTATTCGTATTACATAGCCGTTTGCCAATAACGCACGACTCTAAGTTAATTCAAACATTTGTTTCTTTAAGGAATTGAAACCATTTATCTTTAGTATAAATTTAACTTATTATTAGTTTGAAAATGAGGAAAAAATTTTTGGAAATATTAACTCAATGCAATTCACGCAACTGAGGTCATCGGGCTTGTCACAAACCTTACAATGATGGTCTCCTGAACAAAGACCGCAGCGCTGTTTGCCATTACAAACAAACCTTGGCCGAATGGTTAAATTTAAAACATTTGCAACACTGTTACAGAGGTGGAATGTATTCAAAGACAGTAGGAAAACAAATAATACTGCACATTGTCAGGTAAAGTATTGGCAAGGAAATTAATGCTGACAGTATTTAGTGGCACACTTTCCTTACCAACTTTCTTCAGAAACCTGCGCACAGCAACTATCTCATATATTGAGGAAAGTTTATAATATAATTCTTTATGTGAGATATTGGTTGGCACAAATCGAATGATTCCCGTATTCTCAATTTGTACCGCTGGGATATACGCCTTCAGTTTGTACTTCTGCAGGAAAGCCGTGTTTGTTGAAAAATTATTAGCTGTAATATATTGTTTGAACACGACTGCGATTTTGTTGGCATTCACTAAATGAATGGCCACCACTATTAAGAAGTATTATCAAACTTACAAAACTGTTCGTCACTGTTTATACAAATTTTGGAGGCCAGTCATCTTTAGTACAAGCATGCGTACATTAACGATTTTTTTATACGATAGGGTGACAAACGAGCACACAGTCCACCTGATGGTAAGTGGTTGCTCTGACCCATAGACATCTACATCTATCCTCAATAAAGAATTAAAATGCAGATGCGTTGTCACTCGTGAGGATTAAGATGGAATGCCCCTTTTCCAGTAAAAAGGGTCTACGGTTCTCTACACTCACCATACGAAACAGCAGTCTTAAGCTGCTATTTTACGCTGGTATTCTGTGAGAGCGTGGTCCCCAGTCGAGCCGACCCATTCTTGTTACAAGTATACTAATAATATAGCTGCAGCGTGACTCTACCACGTATAAAACAAATTCTACAAATTTCACTAAAGGCCATTCCTGTTTTATAACTTTAATTTAATTGAATTCTCTTTACATTAATAAATCGAAGTTTTCAAAAATATTAAAATAAAGTAGGACAGGCAGTTAACCACAAAGTAATAAGAAGTGCTAGCGCACAGCATGGAGTATAGAGTAGAAGGAGAACCATCTCATATGGGGGGAAAGTTGAAAAAGTGTCCAACTGTATACTGAAAATAGAGGTTCCAAAACCTACCACAATAGCGCTGGCGTCTGAAAAACTACCATATGAATATAGCTGTTGTAAACGGAGTGAAGACAGCTGAATTCAAATATTTAAAAAATTTCATGACTAGAGTAGTTAGTAAAATGCCAGTATAAAAAACTCAACTATTTACGTAGTCTAAAATAATTAAGTTAATATAACCAAAAAACTGCTGTGAGAGAGTGTTTTATTAGTGTGACTTTTTTAAAATAATTATTAGTGATTTTATTGTAGTGATAGTTATAAAACGTTATAAAACAATTGAACAATTATGGGAAAAACTTATATTGTGAAAAGTTGTCCCAGTGGAAGTAAACTAAAAACTTATTCTAATTACTTTTCGCGCTTTTTTTTTTAAATTTATCCTATGCTACCGCAGCGTCACCCTTATTGGACGCGTTTTTACGGACACTTAATCATATAGAGCGTAGACAGAGAATAGAGAAAAAAATCTATATTTCTCTGTCTACGATATATAGAGATGGTCTTCCTTCTACTCTATACTCCATGGCGCACAGTTAATTCCATAGACTTAGAATATACTGTACGCCAGTATATTCCATAGACTTAGATATACCATAGACTTAGGATATACTAGCGTATAGACCACCTGACAGCCCGAAAACGCGTGACCAATTTTGATTTGTCATTGTGTGCGTTAGCTAGTGATGTATATTTTACTTAAAAGGACTATCGAAAATGATTGTTAAGGAAGCTGTAAGAAGATTATAAAAAATTGTTTAGTGCATGAAGTTGAATAACTTCAAAAATTAACTGAATTTTACCATGACAGTTCTAAAATAATTAAAAAATATTTATATAACATGTTCCTGGGAATAAGCTGAACCTACCTGCCTTTTGTTGGATTTTAATTCAAATGTATAAAATCCCAGGTTACTACCGAAAAACTTAAAAAAACTCCCCAATAATCAGATCAGAATGTTGTATTTTCGAGCTATGATCTTTGGAGAAAAATATTTACTGCCGTGGGCAGTTTCCCCGGAACTTATTTTTTAACATATTGTTATCATAAATAGGTAGATACATAACTAAGTATATACCTATTTATATTTTATATATTTTATAAAATGTTTTGATGGGGAAACAAAAACGGGGACACGGAGTACATAATGGCTGCTTTATTTTTCATATAAGTATTACTTGTGATAATTACAAACATTTAATAATTAATAATTAAATAGATTATAGAAGTTTATTTTAACATTCGACTTAAGTATGAATGTAAACTTAATAATTTAAGGAAGGAAACTTGTAGGAATCAGTTAAATAAGATTGCTCTGTTTAAAGGCCAATATGTTTATGAGGCTTCATCATGCTTCATGTTTATATTCTTTCATCTGTCCCTGAAAAGTATAAAGTAATAATAAACTTATTATCAATTTAGCTGCATGAATTTTAAAACATAATGTTACGAGCTTGGGGTTCGAGACAATTAAAAACTGCCGAGTGAATTACCAAAATTGACACTTTAATTACACAACACTAATTACAACTTTAAACCACACTAATAACAAAACACAATTTTACTACAGATCGCTTTAGTTCGCAGTTGTATCGCTTCGAAGTCTTCGCTTGTATCGCCAATTCAATACTGACTCGGTCGCGGTCTATACCGGCCTTATATAGGGCCTCAGATAGTTTCCAGAACCTTCTACTGTAGAAACATCTAGAATGTTCGAGTACATATCGGTCCCGAAATTTCTAGAAGGATCTTGACTCTCCTAGTTCTGCTACTCGATACTAGAGGGCGCTAGTGGTAACTAGTGTTGCCATGTATAAACCATTAATAGTGGCGCGCAACACTGCCCCCTCCTAAGACATGCTCGTCCCGAGCATTATCGGCCCCATAATAACGCGCCGGTCGATCCACATGGACGATCTTAGGAGTACCTCTTGCACCTTTCTGTATCCGGTAGGTTACGTCATCAATCCTTGTCACAATCCAGTACGGTTCGTCCCATTTAGCTTGAAGCATAGAAGATTTCCCTTTGCTGCGAACTGGATTGTGCAACCACACTAGTGAACCTTCGTCGAACCCTTTATTGTTCCTTTTGCGGTCATACCGGGTTTTCATCTTCTCAGACGTTTGCTGGCCCGACTGTCTGACGTGCTCATAAATGTCATTCATTTTGTTCCGCAAGTCATTTGCATAATCGGTTATACTGCGTGGGGCATCAGGTGGTATTCCGGTGATCAGGTCTGCAGGCAGCCTGATGTACTTTCGTGAACAGCGCTTCGATATGACAACAAAAACGGTTGTATGTGCCTGTCCCAGTCTCGTTGCCGTTTTTCCACAACTTTTGCTAGGTACCTTTCCAATGTCTGATTAAATCGTTCTACCATTCCATCAGATTGTGGGTGGTAAGAAGTTGTTCTTGTTTTATGAGTACCCATAACTCGGCAAGTTTCCTGGAATATTTGAGACTCAAAATTCCTTCCTTGATCGCTGTGAATCTCTAAAGGTACTCCAAAACGACAGAAGACTTCATGAACTAGTTTATCTGCAACTGTTGAAGCTTCTTGATTTGGAATGGCGAAGACTTCTGGCCACTTAGTGAAGTAATCCATCACAACCATGAAATACTTGTTACCACTTTCACTTTCCGAAAACGGCCCCACAACGTCAGGGGCTATCCTCTCCCATGGTGCACCAGCATTGTACAATTTCAATGCACCTCTACTACGAGTCTGAGGTCCCTTTACAGCCGCACAATTTGTACATTTGCGACACCAGTCCTCGACATCGTCACGACAGTGGACCCAGTAAAACCGTTCTCGGATCTTCAGTAGAGTTCGTTTAACTCCCAGGTGGCCTCCTGAACAACCATTATGGTACAGCTGTAGAACATCCGGTACTTTAGCTTTAGGGACAACCATTTGCAAATGACAACTGTCTCATTGGGCCCAATAGCTTTTCGTGGTCGAACTCATCGCTGAAACGTCACTCCACTTGGGCTTAGGAGCACTGGCCTTCATCCATTCTAGAATCGGCTTGATGTCCGAATCTTCCTGCTGTGCATGTCGTAGGCTGTCTTTCCACTCATTGTTGAGCTGGTCTGTCATAAGCATCCTCACAGATACCACTTCCTTACCCTCTTGCCTAGTACAATGCTTGCAATCTTCAGGACAAGGTCTTCTTGACAATGCATCTGCGTTGCCATGAGATTTCCGCTGCGATGTTCGATCACAAAGTCGTATTCCTGTAGTAGCTCAATCCATCTCGCAACTTGTCCTTCTGGATTTTTGAACTGCAATAGCCATTTCAGTGCAGCATGGCATGTCTGTAAGAGAAATTTCCGCCCCAGAAGATATTTGCTAAAATGCTGCAAGGACTTTACCACAGCAAGCAATTCCGTCTTGTGACACAATAGTTCCTTTCCGGCTTTGACAAAGACTTGCTGAAGTACGCTATCACAACCTCTTGATCACCATTCCTTTGAGACAACACACCGCCAAGTCCTATATCACTTGCGTCTGTGTCAACTATAAATTCCTTGCTCGCATCAGGGTACCCCAAAATAGGTGTTTTGCACAGACGGTCCTTGAGCTCCTGGAATGCGATATCGCAACTTTCATCCCAGCAGAAATGTCGCTTCTCCTCGGTTAGCTTGTGCAGAGGTTTGGCTATATCTGCAAAGTTCTTTACAAATCGCCGATAATAGAGCACAAACCCAAAAATGCTCTAACCTGTGTCTTGTCTTTGGAACCGGCCAATCCTTGACAGCGGCAATTTTCTCTGGATCCGTGCGGATACCTTCTTCCGACACTACATACCCCAAAAAGCTAACTTGCCGTTTGAATAGTGAGCATTTCTTCGGACTCAACTTGAGGTTGGCACTCTGGATCTTCATGAGCACGCGTTCCAGGTTTTGAAGGTGTTCTCAAACGTACGGCCTACGATGATGATGTCATCCAAGTAGACCAGACAGGTGTCGCCAATTAGCCCGTAAGTACAAGCTCCATCAACCTTTCAAACGTTGCTGGAGCATTGCACAATCCAAACGGCATGACTTTAAATTGCCACAGACCCTTTCCTGTGGAGAATGCAGTTTTCTCCTTGTCCTTAGGGTCTATTTCAACCTGCCAGTAGCCACTTTTCAGGTCCAGCGTACTAAACCACTTTACGCCTGTAAGCATGTCCAGCGTGTCATCAATTCTTGGCAAGGGATAGCTGTCCTTCTTCGTAACGTCGTTCAGACGGCGGTAGTCAACACAAAACCGCATGCTACCGTCCTTCTTCTTTACCAGCACCACAGGTGAACACCATGGACTAGATGAAGGTTCAATAACACCATCCTTCACCATTCCCTCAATCATGGTTTCCACTTCCTTTTCACGTGCTACCGGCAATCTTCTTGGCGCTGACGGATAGGCAATTCTTCTCCTGTGTTTATTTTGTGTTGAACTAAGCCAGTCTTTCCTATGTCAGCATCGTTTGACGAGAAAACATCGGCGTACTTGAGTAACAACTTCTTCGCCTTGACCACTTCATTCGGGGAGAACGCTGAGACAGTCTTCTAAAGTGTGGTCACCCTCGTTTGTGCATCCTTGCTGGGGTCCCAGTCGATGGGTATTGGCACCTACGCAACCAATCCACTTCCTCCAAGTACCAACCAGTGTGCCTTTTCCATAATCTGTTCCTGATCACAAAGGTTCAGCACACGTACTCCTGAGATGTCGGTGGTTCTGACCAAAGTTCGAGCCACTTTCCACAGGTCATTGTCCACCCTTTCCACGAGTACACAACGATGAGCTTGCCCAGGATTCCGAGGAAGACTAACCGGCACAATCGTTTCCGATCTCGGCGGCAGAACAATCTTCTTAAGGCTGTACATTCCCGGTATCGCTCCTTCCACGAAAAGTTCCTCATGTCCACATTTCAAAACACCTTGCTTAACATCGATCTCACAACAATTCTTCCTCATGAAGTCTAGGCCCAGGATGCAGTCGTCCATTATATCAGCCACGATGACATTATGCAGGTAGATCATGTTGCCTAGCTTCAACTCCATCTCCTTCTCTCCACGGACGGGTATGCGCTGACCGGTGGCTGTTACCAAATTAATGCGCTCTCGGTTGTATGCGGAGTCCCAAGAACTGACTTATAAGTTGGGAACTGACAACCGTGCGAGGCTCCAGTGTCTATGGTCAGTTTACGGCGTTCCGTTGACCTCGCCTTTGATGATTAGGCTGTTCCCATCATGGGTTTGTGAGATCGAAATCCTTGGGCTCTTTAACATCAGCCAGCACCCGCCCCGCAGTCCTGGCTTTTCGTTTCCTGCTGCTGCTGGGCGGTGCTGTTAGCCGCACTACCCTCTCGAGATCGATCACCTCCCTTTCTACAGTTCGCTTAGGCAGCTGGATCGAAGATGGCGCCTTTCCCCACAGCCGTAGCACCTAGGGCTGTATCCTTTATTGTGAGTCGCGAACTGCAGCTGCTGCAACCTCCCTGACGCGATGGGATCGATGATCCTGCCGTACGGCTTCCACCTCCAGTGCATGGGCTAACGCGTCCTTAAGCGTCTCGTGGTGCCCGAGCCTCACAGCAGCTCTGACTTCAAGGTCGCGGATGCCGTCGATGAATGTCTGCACCAGGTTCCTACAATGAGCGCAGGTACAGACTGGTATGCTTTTCAACCAGCTTTTCCACCTCAAGGGCCCACTGCTGCAGGTTTTCGTTGCTGCGTTGCACGCGATCTTTGAGCTGCGCACGAGACGTGTTCCAGGTGAGCGTCGCCATATCTCGCCTCCAATGCCTCAAGGGCTGCTCGTAAGTCACCTTCTTACCGAGCTTCCAGAACAGTTAAGGCCTGGTCGCGCAGGCCTAGGGTGAAAACAGTCATGGCCTGACTTTTATTCCAGCCGTTCGCCTTCGGCAGCCTCGAACTGGATTTTGTAGGCCGACCAGGAAGAAGTCCCGTCGAACGGCGGCACTTTGAATCCACGTAGCGAAGGTGTTGTAGCTACCACGGAGCTGTAATTCCATCCCCAATTTTAGTTCGTCCAGCGTTTTCTTCACGTCAGCCATCACGTTGTCAACCCGATTGTTCTTGGTTGATTCGGGTTTCAGCTTCCGACAGGCGGTTGTCATGTTGAGCAACCTATCCTTCACCTCCTTATCTCTTTCCCGAAGGTAGCGTGAAGGTCCTTCATGAGGAGCATCTGCTCTTCCTTATCGCGTTTGAGCTGCTCTTCCAAACGACAGGCCTGTTCCTCCTGTCCCCGCTGCAGCTGCTCTTCCAACCGACGGGCCTGTTCCTCCTGTCCCTGCTGCAGCGCTCTTCCAACCGACGGGCTTGTTCCTCCTGTCGGCAGGCCTGTTCTGCAGCATCATCATCAGAGCACCTAAGTCAGGTGCTGCAGATGGGAGCTGCTGACGGCTGGTCTCCGTGGTCAGCAGCTGGCCCTCCGACGTCTGTGGCGTTGCACCACCAAATCGTCTCTGGTCCGTCTCCTGTTGGCGTTGACTTCGGTACGGATACCCTCCGTGTCGTCCTGGTAAAATCAGCATGATTTAATCCCACTTCTGACACCAATTGTTACGAGCTTGGGGTTCGAGACAATTAAAACTGCGAGTGAATTACCAAAATTGACACTTTATTTACACAACACTAATTACAACTTTAAACCACACTAATAACAAAACACAATTTTA
The DNA here is from genome assembly GCA_029286625.1 of Parnassius orleans. Lineage (NCBI taxonomy): Eukaryota > Metazoa > Arthropoda > Insecta > Lepidoptera > Papilionidae > Parnassius > Parnassius orleans. The sequence continues at coordinate 3,613 of JAGSMP010001107.1, read as the reverse complement.
CTACAGATCGCTTTAGTTCGCAGTTGTATCGCTTCGAAGTCTTCGCTTGTATCGCCAATTCAATACTGACTCGGTCGCGGTCTATACCGGCCTTATATAGGGCCTCAGATAGTTTCAGAACCTTCTACTGTAGAAACATCTAGAATGTTCGAGTACATATCGGTCCCGAAATTTCTAGAAGGATCTTGACCTCCTAGTTCTGCTACTCGATACTGAGGGCGCTAGTGGTAACTAGTGTTGCCATGTATAAACCATTAATAGTGGCGCGCAACAATAAGGATCTTAACACAGTAAAGTGCACTAAGTGTCTGAGGATACAGATGCACCTCTATTCTCTCATTCTCGGTATGTTAAGAAAATGATCACTCATTCATGGACTGACCGCGGTGTGCAACTTAATTTCGCAGATCTATTGATCTGCGCAGCTATTTAACCACGAGTCTTTCTACGATTAACGCTGTAGGGATAAACCACGCTATTTAAGCCCTCGCGACAATGTCGTCGGCCATCAAGCGAATCGGGCATTGACCGTTGTGAGTATCAAATACTATGGAATTTATACTATCACGTCTCATGCGCGGTCGTCTATAGCTTTAGGAGCATTACTAAATATCTATACCTAACTACGCTAAAAGTTTTATCGTTATGATTTGGGAATATAACCGAAGTCCGAAGCTCCGCTCAACCCTTGGGGAAAATAGCATGATGCTATGGATATTGTAATAGTGTGACCGTGAGGCTGTGCGGTTGGTTGCTAGGTTTACATTTATTTTGGATAAATAGATACTTAGTTGGGTTAATAATGGCTTAAAGAGGATAATCTCAAGATTTTTGTCTTTAATGTACTACAGTTTTATAATGTATGAAAATCTGTCTCTATATTTATCTAAAGTTTTGAAAGTTATATTTTTGAAGTCTTATTATAACAATATTTTACTTACTGGTACAAATAATGTAGAAATGACTCCTTTTAATAAAATTGTTTTATTCTACTTTTCTTTTATACTTCTCAAGAAAATGTTTGCTGCAAATTGTTGAGTTTTTCTTTGCATTCCAACCAACCCGTCCAATGAACTTAACCACTTTTTCTAATTATAGAATCCGGAGGAATCTGTTTGAAAACGGCAAAATAAAATTACATTTTATAACGCAAACCGAGGATTTATTTTGTTGTAAGTCTATCGATTCATTATAAACATTCAAGATAAATATCGACATTAATTTTGATATAGTTGAGTCAATCCTTCAGCGTACATGTAAAATATTTTGTATAAAAATGTATTTACCAAATTCATGCAAATTATCAACAACGTGACTTTTTTCTTTGCAAAATATCAAAATTAACAAAATAATTGAATATATTCTATATATAAAACAGTATGTACATGAATTTTAACCAAAAATAAACGCGTCATAACATTGACGATGTCTTGAGAATTTACCTGTGATATGTGAAATTATCAGGATTATATATCCGTGCTAGTAGCCAGCTAGTATATCCTAAGTCTATGGGATATACTAGCGTATAGACCAAATATAGTGCAAGGAGAAGAAAATTCTTTATGGCAAAATGCAAGATAGAAAAGGATACCAAATCTCATGACTCTGTAAACTGATTTTGAATGAGGTCGGCACAATTCGGCACGCAAGAAATAGCTCTGAGATATTTTGTATTTTTTAAAGTATAATAGTGGTTATTTTAGTAAGTTTTTCCAAAATGGTTAATTGTTCCGTGAGTGACTGTGCTGTAATAATAGAAATAACTGATAATTCCACATATCACAGGTAAATTCTCAAGACGTCGTCAATGTTATGACGCGTTTATTTTTGGTTAAAATTTATGTTACATACTGTTTAAAATGTAGAATATATTCAATTATTTTGTTAATTTTGATATTTTGCAAAGAAAAAGTCACGTTGTTGATAATTTGCATGAATTTAAATACATTTTTATACAAAATATTTTACATGTATGCTAGGGATTGACTCAACTATATCAAAATTAATGTCGATATTTATCTTGAATGTTTATAATGAATCGATAGACTTACCTACACAACAAGAAAATAAATCCTCGGTTTGCGTTCTAAAACGTAATTTTATTTTGTTTTCAAACAGATTCCTCCGGATTCTATAATTAGAAAAGTGGTTAAGGTTCATTGAAGGGTTGGTTGAATGCAAAGAAGAACTCAACAATTTGCAGCAAACATTTTCTTGAGAAGTATAAAGAAAAGTAGAATAAAACAATTTTATTAAAAGGAGTCATTTCTACATTATTTGTACCAGTAAGTAAAATATTGTTATAATAAGACTTCAAAATATAACTTTCAAAACTTTAGATAAATATAGAGACAGATTTTCATACATTATAAAACTGTAGTACATTAAAGACAAAAAATCTTGAGATTATCCCACGGCTTAATATGAACCCAACTAAGTATCTATTTATCAACCAAAATAAATGTATAACCTGCTTAATCAACCGCACAGCCTCACGGTTACACTAGTACAATATTCATAGCATCATGCTATTTTTCCAAGGTTGAACGAGCTTCAGAACTTCGAATTATATTCACAAATCATAACGATAAAACTTTCAGCGTAGTTAGGTATAGATATTTGATAATGCTCAAGCGCTACTAGACGACCGCGCATGAGACGTGATAGTATAAATTCCATAGTATTTGATACTCACAACGGTCAATGCCCGATTCATGCTTGATGGCCGACGACATTGTCGCGAGGGCTTAAATAGCGTGGTTCATCCCCTACAGCGTTGGTCGTAGAGAAGAGGAACTCGTGGTTGTAATAGCCGCAGATCAATAGATCTGCGAAATTAAGTTGCACTTGCCGCGGTCAGTCCATGAATGAGTGACCATTTTCTTAACATACCGAGATTGAGAGAACAGAGAGTGCATCTGTATCCTCAGATACTTAGTTCACTTTACTGTGTTAAGATCATTATGTTTTAAAATTCATGCAGCTAAAATGATAATAAGTTTATTATTATTTTATACTTTTCAGGACAGATGAAAGAATATAAACATGAAGCATGATGAAGCCTCATAAACATATTGGCCTTTAAACAGAGCAATCTTATTTAACTGATTCCTACAAGTTTCCTTCCTTAAATTATTAAGTTTATTCATACTTAAGTCGAATGTTAAAATAAACTTATATAATCCATTTAATTATTAATTATTAAATGTTTGTAATTATCAAAGTAATACTTATATGGAAAATAAAGCAGCCATTATGTACCTGTGTCCCCGTTTTTGTTTCCCATCAAAACATTTTATAAAATATATAAAATATAAATAGGTATATACTTAGTTATGTATCTACCTATTTATAATAACAATATGTTAAAAATAAATTCCGGGAAACTGCCCACGGCAGTAAATATTTTCTCCAAAGATCATAGCTCGAAAATACAACATTCTGATCTGATTATTGGGGAGTTTTTAAGTTTTTCGGTAGTCACCTGGGATTTTATACATTTGAATTAAAATCCAACAAAAGGCAGGTAGGTTCAGCTTATTCCAGGAACATGTTATATGAATTTTTTAATTATTTTAGAACTGTCATGGTAAAATTCAGTTAATTTTGAAGT
>JAGSMP010001106.1:0-67196 GCA_029286625.1 Parnassius orleans | reverse complement strand
TCGAATGTTAAAATAAACTTATATAATCCATTTAATTATTAATTATTAAATGTTTGTAATTATCAAAGTAATACTTATATGGAAAATAAAGCAGCCATTATGTACCTGTGTCCCCGTTTTTGTTTCCCATCAAAACATTTTATAAAATATATAAAATATAAATAGGTATATACTTAGTTATGTATCTACCTATTTATAATAACAATATGTTAAAAAATAAATTCCGGGGAAACTGCCCACGGCAGTAAATATTTTTCTCCAAAGATCATAGCTCGAAAATACAACATTCTGATCTGATTATTGGGGAGTTTTTTTAAGTTTTTCGGTAGTCACCTGGGATTTTATACATTTGAATTAAAATCCAACAAAAGGCAGGTAGGTTCAGCTTATTCCTAGAAACATGTTATATGAATTTTTTAATTATTTTAGAACTGTCATGGTAAAATTCAGTTAATTTTGAAGTTATTCAACTTCATGTTCTGACAGGGTTTAGGGCAAGGAAATGTCCGCCGCGCTGCCCGCGTATAATGCGTATTGGCGAACTTCACATGTTTAGAAGACTGGTATTTAACAGTCTTCTAAACACTTCATGTATTTAGCTTTCGTTTACGTTCTAATAAGAACATAGACAGCTTCTGATCTTTTAAATCTACGCCTCCCATGTATCGGTTTGTCCTGAAAACTATTAAAAATACCACCTGTACAAACAGGTGGTAATTTTTAAAGTTTTGCTCCAGACCGGATCAAATTTCATCTTTGAGTTTATTTTATCATTATAACCATTATTATTAGCAACCAAGCGTACCTGCCGGAAGATGGTCTTTGCCTCGGTACGTTGGTCAAGATAGCGGGCAATCGGAACCTCTTGCCCTTGTTGCCATCTTGTGCACAGCCTCAACTGGGAAGCCCTGGGACTTAAGGTCCTCCAGTTCCTTCGTTGGAGAGTTCGAATGGAACTCCCGGATGACAGCCCCGACTTTACGCTCTTCTGGGAGAGCGTACGTGTGGTAGGACACACGCTCGGCTGTGAATAGCCTAGTAAGTCGGCGAAAGTCGTCGATGGACTGGGGGATTATTTTTATGGCTTCACCGAGGTTGGTGGCCTGATCATAATTTATTTTCGTGTAACAGATTTTCGACAGTCGGATGTATTGAGCCTTGTCTCTAAGGAAGACAGGGGGCGGGACCTATTTTTTGGCGAGCTGCTGGCTTGGAGGGCGGGGGGAGGTTGATCGGCAGTAAGGGTACTGCGGCAGCGGCGGGGGCTGCGGAGTTGGAGGCAGCAGTGGGAGCTGCGGTGGTGAGTGCAGCGGCGGGGGCTGCTGAGGTGGCGGCAGGGGCTACCGGGACGGGGGAGCGGTTTTTCGCGGCGCGTTTAGTCCGTAACTGTCCCATCGGAATCCGAGGAGAAGCTTCTGGACGAAGTGTCGGTTTTGGTGGCAGTCCTTTTCCGGGTGGACGACGTATATTCAATAATATATTTATTTCGATAAATATTATGGCCTAGGAGCAGACCATAATCGTGCACAAAAGTTCTCTTTGTTGCCGACCACTAGCTAAGAGCTGTTGTTCTGCACCAACCCGACACCCTGCAGTGGTTGCTGGGGAATTTGATTATTCTGGTCTTTCAGTGTGTCAGAACTTGGCACTGAGGTATTGGCAGTTGATGTCTGTTGCAGATGTTGTGCAAGACAGCACAGGCATTTATAATTTTAGCCACCATGTGATGGTGCAGTACCTATGTGCCAGTAAATTAATTCAACGTGCTTTTAAGACTCCCATGCACCGTTCCACATGTTTCTTGAGACAGTGCATAATAATAATATAATGCTCATGATATCATCGTAAATTTCGGGCTGCTTGGCGAAGACGAATAAAGTCCGAATATCATTGTCACCTTCATTGTCATCGTTTTCGCCGTCGCCCAGTCCTGGAGAATGCCAATTTCTCAGGTTCAGGGCGCGACAGCTACTAACAACACCCGCAGCTGTTAACAAATGATGTCGGCGACGCCATTGTCGGGGTAGAGGCAGGTATCAAGGCTAAAAGAATAAAGCACATTAGGATACCATATTTTTACGGAAATATAAAAACGCAGAACTTGGTCTTTGCTAAGTACTTTTGAATGCGTCCATGATGTCTTGGTACAGCAAAGGATCACCTTGTGTGCGTACCGTGCCTTCTGGCGTTACCACGCAAGGATAGCACGGCAAAAAGGCGACCTTCCGGCATCTCATGGCTCGGCCCGGCAATGGCATCGTCATGCTGGCGTTTCGACATTATTCTTATTTAAAAACATGTATTATATGCAAAATAAATTCTCAAAATCGGTTTAGTGGTCTAGTGGAACTGAATAAAATTGTTAGCCTTAAAAGTTCTCATCCGATTATATAATATAAAACTATATATATATTTACAACCTATATACCCACTGCTGCACAGGCCTCCTCTCATTTCTGACAGGGTTTAGGGCAAGGAATGTCCGCCGCGCTGCCCGCGTATAATGCGTATTATGACCACATGTTTAGAAGACTGGTATTTAACAGTCTTCTAAACACTTTCATGTACCATTTGGGTTTCGTTTACGTTCTAATAAGAACATACAGCTTCTGATCTTTTAAATCACGCCCATGTATCGGTTGGCTCCTGAAAATTAAAAATACCACCTGTACAAACAGGTAATTTCAATAGTTTTTGCTCAGACCGGATGAAATTTCATCTTTGAGTTTCTTTTATCATTATAACCATTATTATTAGCAACCGCAAGCGTACCTGCCGGAAGATGGTCTTGCCCGGTACGTTGGTCAAGATAAGGGCAAGCGGGAACCTCTGCCCTTGTTATGTACATCTTGTGCACAGCCTCAACTGGGAAGCCCTGGGACTTAAGGTCCTCCAGGATTTCTTCGTTGGAGAGTTCGAATGGAACTCCCGGATGACAGCCCCGACTTTACGCTCTTCTGGGAGAGCGTACGTGTGGTAGGACACACGCTCGGCTGTGAATAGAAAGAAAGAAAGAAAGAAAGAGATATTTATTTGGCCATATCTTAAAAAATAGGAATTAATGCTTAAAACATACATTATGTTCAAGTATTCTTATAATTAGACTTAATTATACACTTACTTACACAAACTTAAAAAAAAAGTGAACAACTAAATGAAAAAAGAAACAACTTATAAAAAAAAAAAAAAAAAATGGGAAATGGTCCAAATAGGACTGCCACTCAGGATACGCTAAGATATGTCATCCTAGCCCTGATTTTCAGTGGCTACCTTAAGAACATTATATAGATACACCCACATATAATATATATATATACATAGATATATACACATACATATATATACATAAATATATACTTACGGATAACACACATACACACATGGGCACGTATAATATATACTTATTTGGATTTAATACAATTATATACACAATTGGTAGGGTTTTAATATTCTTTTATATTTACTTTGGGCCACAACTGCCTTATCTTTGAAGTGCTATGCCGGACTTTACGAATGTTAATTTCATTGCATAACTGGAACCGAGGATATAAAAATAATTTAAATTTCATGTAAAAATACTTATACACAATAGCTATCCGACATGTGTTCAACATTACATGTTACCGCATCAATTTAGCATGTTTTATCACAGAACTTGCGCTAACCCTAGGCGCGCAATGGAAAGAAATAGTGTAATAATTAGAATGTGAAAATAACGACTACGCACTGGAATATATATATATATATAATACATAGATATACATGCTAAAGCATAAAACATAAAATTTTAAATTGATACTCTACGATCGTATCTGTTCGTTTAATAGTATAGCTTTGTATTTGTACGAAAACTATACACTGATTATTGTAGACGAAGAGGCGGTGGGAGGTTATTCCAGCACTTAGTTGCGGCATATCTGAAGCTCCCTCGAATGCGGCAGAATGATGTATGGTTATGAGCAACTTGTACGCCGAAGCTCTTGTCGATTTCGTAGCATTGTCTCGTGCCCATTGTAACTTATTATAAAAGATAGGAGGGGTTCTCGTTTGATTGTGCCAAACAATAGCAAGAAATGAAGTGTTAACGGTAATCCATTTTGCCTTGCATTGTTAATATAAGGTGTAACATGGGCACGTGGAGAATTTTATAACAGAAGGGCACAGGCATTTTGAACACGCTGGATAAGTTTCCTTGAACGCGCGAGAAGTCTAGGCCCTATTACCGCGTCAGCGTAGTTAAACTTAGATAGTACTAACGATTCGTAATTCTTACGCACCTCAGTGCGTAAACATTCTGATTTGGTACAAAACTTTCAACCGGTAAAAGCAGTTCTTAGCTGTATTAATTATCTGTTTTTCAAACCGCAGTTGCTCATCCATTAATATTCCTAAGTTTCTCGCCTCTTTAACACGCTCAACATTTACATTTTTTATTTTTACCATTGGGTAACAAATGCGTATTCGTAATTGCTAACACTTTACTGATTTGTGCTTTAGTACCGAGTATCATGTATTTTGATTTATTAGGATTTAAAACTAAGGTATTTGCTACAGACCAATCTGCTATGCGATTTAGATCATCACTCAACTTTTGTATTGCATCAGTGCTTTCTTGGGGGAAGGAAATATAGCTGCACATCGTCAGCATATATGTGATACTTGCAGTTTGTTATGCTTTTTGTAATATCTGCACTATACAAGGCAAAATCAAAGGACCCAGTATTGAGCCTTGCGGCACCCTCTCGCAACAGGAGACCATTCGAAACTGTTCTAGAGCCGTCACTATTCGTTACTTCGACAGTCTGTCTCCGATCACTAAAGTAACTAGTAAACCAGTCGACTGTGTCGGAACCAAACCCATAATACCTAAATTTTGCTAGCAGTAGACGTCGTTATTGTGTCGAATGCACGGGAGTAGTCAAAAGTACTAAAATAGTAGCCTTACCAGAGTCTTGCGCGTTAAAATATTATCAACCACATCGGCTAAGGCTGTTGTTGTACTGTTTTAAAACCGGATTGAACGTTTGGTAGGATATTATTCAAGTTTAAGTAATGGGTTAGTTGATCACAGACAATTTTTCTAGAATTTTAGACATACATGGCAGTATGCTTATTGGCCGCAAATCCTTAAAGTCCATAATATTTACTTTTAGGAATTGGCCTTACTAACGCCATTTGCCAGAGGAAACGTTTTCGTAGTGAGAGAAATGTTTAAAATCTTTGTGATAGCACCTATAGAATAGGGAGACTCGACAGTAGCATTTCAATGAGATACCATCCCACCTAGAGCGTTTGATTTTAAATTTTGAAGTATTTTTATAACAGCGTTATTGTCAGTTTGAACAAGGTCAAATATTGCAGAACTAAATCTGTTCGTCTCGTAGTAATCTATAGTTGACTGTGAGGCAGAACCCGGGCCTGGGATATTAAGGAAATGATAGTTTATATTTTTCGGATCGTTTATATTAGGGGCAGAGATTCTTTGTGGTATTTTTTATTTAATTTGTCGTTTTATGTGGGTCCAGAGTACTTGAGGATTACTTATATTATAGTTAACGTAGGTATTAAAATAAGCAGACTTTTCATTGTGTATAGCAATAGTAACTTGTTTTTTAGTTCTTTGTATAATTAATATGATAATCTAGCTTTGTTAATCGTGCTTTTGAATGCGCTCGATCACGGAGACCCATCATTAATTTAACATTGTGTTATCCAGGGGTAATGATGTTCCTTGATGCATACCGATCAATGGCGCAAGTAGGTTAAAACAGATAAAATGGCTGTGTTAAATTCAGTTACCATAGTTGACATCTGTCATATTTGTAATTGAATTCCAGTCTACATTTTCTAAAACCTGGTGTAGGCGATTCGATTCAATATACTTGAGTGGCCTATAAACTATTCTATGGAGGACATTTGAGTTATTAACCAACTTCGCATGATATGAACGCGTGGTGGCTCAAATCGGGAATATAGTCCATCATGTACTTGATTGAGGTTTACATTAGAGCAAATAAGATCTATTAGTGTTTCGCTGTTATTTGTGAAATGTGTAGGTTTGTTGACATATTGTTTAAGACTGTTTATAATAAAAACTCCTCTAATATTTTAGTGTAAAGTTATGTTTATCAGGTAGTTGATATTAAAATCTCGAGGAGCAGTAAATAGTCAAACGATGGGAAGGAATTAATCGTGTCTGTAAGCGCATCAAGAAATTATGTATTTGAAACCATGGCCTATAGGTGCCAATTACAATAGACTTACCACTGATCTTAGTACCCAGCCACATTTGTTCCACTAACGGTGCTATGGGGTGAGGAGCGAACTGGTAGCCCCTTCTGATATAAAACCACACCGCCACCTCGTGTACGTATGTCGACCGACCTGGGAATATGTCGTAACTGATAGCCAGGCAAACGAGGTGCCCGACCTTCTTCCCTTCCCGAAGCCAGGTTTCACTTAACGCCATAATGTCCACCTTGACGGTCCATTGCCACCACAAACTCATCATGACGCGTTCCGAGTGAGCTGGGTTTATAAAACCAACCTTTAAGTTTTTTCTATCCATTGTAATATAATGTTATTAAAATTATACTTGGTATATAACAGTTAATAATATATAATTTATAACGATTAAAGATAGCTAATGTAGGTAAGGTTTATGAACAGAAATCCACTGGAAATTACTATAAAGGCCCTATCCTATACACGGTTAGTTCTGAGGAAATAATATAAGTAGTGCCCAGATGAGGACGGATAAAATGTATAAATAAAGCCAAATGGGATGGGAAAATATTATATAAATAAATGTAAAATTCATCCCAATGCATACATTCAAAAGATTGACGAATCGCTACAATTGTAACATTGTGTACAGAAAATAACAGACGTTTATGTTAACGTTAAGACAAAGCGCGTATAAAGAAAGTATCGCAAAACGTAATTCACGGCATACATTAAATCGTGAGACACGATAAAATCACGTTAAACATATTAAACTCCCATAAAAATACTACAGAAAAATAATATAAAAAGAAGTAAAATATTATCAACAACCTTACGCGGTAAATTATAATGTGGACACAACGTATAACAGTTAAAAACCCTACAATCCTTGAGCCTAAAAAATATTGAAATGTACTAATACTATACAAAACAATAAGATAAAAACAAAATTTAAGTATATTAAACATCAAATTTAAGTAACACAAAAAACCTTCACAATATCCCTCTCCATATAAATTCGTCGTTTGCTCGACAATGAGTCACGCCTTACAAATACAGGGTGGCGCAGTAGAACGTGCATTTATTAAGTATAGGCTAAAAAAATAAATACAAAAGGTATAGTTGAAATAAAATATAAGATGATGAGGTAATTAAATGTAGTTTATTTTTTAAAAATAACATCATCTAAATGACGGCCTCGAAGAAGGCACTCTAAACGAACGCAGATTTGTGAAAACTCTTGTCAATAAATCTGGGGTGATAGCTGCCATTCCCACGGATTTTTCCTTTAGCTGACTGATGTTCCTCGGATTGTTCTGTAGACTTTATGTTTGAGGTATCCCACAAAAAGTCAGGAGGCGAAGTCAGGGCTACGGGGCCAAGGGATCACCCTTTGAAATTATTCTTGCAGGAAACATCTGTCTCACAACCGCCATAGAGTCATTTGATGTGTGACAGGTCGCTCCGTCTTGTTGGAACCAGTCCTCGTATTCGCTATTCTCGATCTCGCAAGTTCTGAGTCAAATATTTCTAACATCGCAACATAGCGGTCGGTGTTAACGGTGATGTTTCGTCCTCGTGAATCTTCAAAGAAGAAAGGCCAATAATTCCTTTGCTTGAGATTACTGCCCATACCGTTACTTTAGGACTATGCAGTGGTTTTTGATGTTTCATTTTGACTCGTCGTTCCAATAGCGACAATTTTGTCGGTTTACGAACCCATTTAAATGAAAATGAGCCTCGTCAGAAAAAGGATGTTGTCAAAGAGGAAAATCGACTAAGCATTTCTTCTGCAAATGCCAACCTTGCTCCGAAGTCGGCTCTTTTAATTCCTGTGTTAACTGAGCTTATAAGGATGCAGTTTAAGATCCAACTTCAAAATTCGCTGTAAACTTGTCGCGACAAGTTTAAAGCCGCCGATCGCTTCCGAGTAGACACTTGCGGATTTTTCCTACTGACTCTTCACCCTCTCAATATTGTTGTGGTCCTAGACGTTCTTGGACGACCTTTTGCTGGTGGTTTAAACGTGGAACCGGTCTCTTCAAAACGCTTTATCCATATTTAATTAAATTAGCACTCGAGCTTCATTAGTGTGTGTTAATCCATATTCAGAACAATACATTCGCCTTGTAGAAATGTATGAACGACCGTTCTCGTAAAACGTGCGAACACAAAAAGCGCGACGCTTCCCGTCGAAGTGACTCATGGTTACTAAAACTTCACGAGTGTCACTATCCAACCACGCTAGGCTCCCCCCGCCCGCGCACACTTTACCCCGCGAAAAAAGAAGACGCAATATGCACGTTCTATTGCGCCACCCTGTATATTGCCGTTCTTAGTCCATACATAACGCCAGTCGTTTTGCCGTGCTTCCTGTCTAACCTTAAAGAAAAGTTGCTTGTTAGTGTGTGTCAGGCGTTCATTTAAATAAAAGCGCACTGTTTCTGCATTAATGTTGAACCCGGATGTATCGGCTCCCCGCCGCACACGTGCCGCGCGTAACAGTTGGTCGCGGATAGCACGGCGCGTTAGGCGAATGATGATAGGTCTAGGACGCGGCGGTTCAGCAGCTGTATTCTCGCGATCACGACGCATACCCGATCTCTCTACACTAACCACATCGCGTTCATCCAAATCAACTCCTAATTTTGCGCGACTAGATTAAGGAGATGCATCGTTTCTCCTTTTGTTCTGGCAGGCCTGTAGCCCAGGTCATTTAATAGAGCAGCTTGATCTTTGTGATTTAGATCACGCTTTAGTTGTGCAATAGTTTCAACCAACTCACCCGCAGGTGCCACTTTTTTCCTCCGTTTGTTGCTCTAAGTAGGTCACACGGGTTTCGATGGTCTCTAATCTTGAATTAAATCACGGTGGTATTCATGCAATCTCCTGGCGAAAATTAACCATTCTCGAAAGGGTTTTAGCTCTGTCCGTAGAAGCCCATTTCCTGCGCTAATAATCCTCGTTTGAACCTCCACTCTTGCATCCAAGGAGGTTTCGGTTATCTCCTCTGTTTCTGCATATGTAGGACTTTCCCTGCGGCGTGGAATTGATCCGAACCTGTGGTTTAGGTTTACAGGGCTTGCACATCCATTTAGCGCTTACTTTGGAGTCAGGGTTAATATTTACACAATGGCGATGTATGTTAATGAACATTTAGTACATTTAACGCCATCTGTCTGAGAAAGGAACTTACCGCAATGACCACACTTATTTGCCATGTTTAATCTAATTATCACTTAATGTTCTCGTATTATAAGCTTCGGCATTTGCACTAGATGGCGACAATGCTAATGTTATGATCCAGTTAAATTAAATAATTAATATTTATTAAAAGCTTGGTTACAATACTGCGATGCACCATTTAAATGAAATTTTACTAAATAATATAAAGACACTTGAGATAAAACAAGCACTACTATGCTAAAACACAAATGTAAACACTTGTATTGTTGTACACTCAACAGCTGATTGAAACATGATTATGTTTCGATAAATTTAAAAGTTAATTTATTCACACTTTCTTACTTTTGCACTGTAAATACCATGTCACTTTTTATTGCTATTGAACAGAATTATACTGTCTGCCTAGTAAGTCGGCGAAAGTCGTCGATGGACTGGGGGATTATTTTTATGGCTTCACCGAGGTTGGTGGCCTGATCATAATTTATTTCGTGTCGTAACAGATTTTCGACAGTCGGATGTATTGAGCATTGTCTCAAGGAAGACGGGGACCTTTTTGGCGAGGGCTGGGGCGCAGCCATGGCTTGGAGGGCGGGGAGGTTGATCGGCAGTAAGGGTACTGCGGCAGCGGCGGGGCTGCGGATGGAGGCAGCAGTGAGCTGCGGTGGTGAGTAGCGGCGGGGCTGCTGAGGTGGCAGCAGCTACCGGACAGGGAGCGGATTTTCGCGGCGCGTTTAGTCCGTAACTGTCCCATCGGAATCCGAGGAGAAGCTTGACGGTGTCGGTTTTGGTGGCAGTCCTTTTCCGGTGGACGACGTATATTCAATAATATATTTATTTCGATAAATATTGGCCTCGGAGCAGACTATAATCGTTGCAATAATAAGTTCTTTGTTGCCGACCACCAGCTAAGAGTTGTTGTTCTGCACCAACCCCGACACCCTGCAGTGGCTGTTGAGGAATTTGATTATTCTGGTCTTCAGTGTGCAGGTTGGCATTGGAGGTATTGCATGATTTCTGTTGCAGATGTTGTGCAAGAGCACAGGCATTTATAATTTTAGCCACCATGTGATGGTGCAGTATTCTATGTGCCAGTAAATTAATCTCAACGTGCTTTTAAGACCCCATGCACCGTTCCACAATGTTTCAGAGACAGCATACAGTATAATGCTCATATGATCATCGTAAATTTCGGGCTGCTTAAGGGCGACGAATAAAGTCCGGAATATCATTATCAATTTGATTGTCATCGCCAAGCTGTCGCAGCCCGAGTCCTGGAGAATTGCTGTAATTTCAGGTTCAGGGCGCGACGGCACCTTTCAGCACCCGCAGCCCCAGTAACAATGATGACGGCGACGCCATTGTCGGGGTGAGGCAGGTATCCGGGCTAAAAGAATAAAGCACATTAGATACCATTTTTTTGAAATATAAAACGCAGAACTTGGTCTTTTGCTGGTTATTTACACGAATGCGTCCGCTTGATGTCGCTGCGGCAGCAAAGGATCACCCTTAGTACTGTGCCTTCTGCGTTACCACGGCGATAGCACGGCAAAAGCGACCTCCGGCATCTCATGGCTCGGCCTGGCAATGGCATCGTCATGCTGGCGTTTCGACATTATTCTATTTAAAAAAAAACATGTATTATATAAAATAAATCTCAAAATCGGTTTAGTAATCTAGTGGAACTGAACAAAATTGTTAGCCTTAAAAGTCTCTCATCCGATTATATAATATAAAAACTATATATATATTTACAACCTATATACGTCCCATCACAAGCACAGGCCTCTCATTTCTGACAGGGTTAGGGCAAGGAATGTCCGCCGCGCTGCCCGCGTTTAATGCGTATTGGCGACCATACGTTTAGAAGACTGGTATTTAACAGTCTTCAAACACTTTCATGTACCATTTTAGGTTTCGTTTACGTTCTAATAAGAACATAGACAGCTTCTGATCTTTAAATCTACGCCTCCCATGTATCGGTTGTACTCTGAAAACTATTATACCACCTGTACAAACAGGTGGTAATTTTAAAAGTTTTGCCCAGACCCGGATCAAATTTCATCTTTGAGTTTATTTTATCATTATAACCATTATTATTAGCAACTGCAAGCGTACCTGCCGGAAGATGGTCTTTGCCCGGTACGTTGGTCAAGATAGCAAGGCACGGAAACTCTGCCTTTGTTGCTGCACATCTTGTGCACAGCCTCAACTGGAAGCCCTGGGACCTAAGGTCCTCCAGGATTTCTTCGTTGAGAGTTCGAATGGAACTCCCGGATGACAGCTTGACTTACGCTCTTCTGGGAGAGCGTACGTGTGGTAGGACACACGCTCGGCTGTGAATAGCCTAGTAAGTCGGCGAAAGTCGTCGATGGACTGGGGATTATTTTATGGCTTCACCAGAGGTTGGTGGCCTGATCATAATTATATTTTTGTAACAGATTTTCGACAGCGGATGTATTGAGCCTTTGTCTCAAGACAGGGGCGGACCCATTTGGGAGTTTGGCTTGAGGCGGGGGGAGGCGATCATGGGTGTACCGGCAGCGGCGGGGGCCAGGAGTTGGAGGGCAGGAGCTGTGGTGGTGAGCAGCGGCGGGGGCCAGTGGCGGCAGGGCTACCGACGGGGAGCGGTTTTCGCGCGCGAGTCCGTAACTGTCCCATCGGAATCCGAGAAGTTTCGACGAAGTGTCGGTTTTGTGGCAGTCCTTTCCGGTGGACGACGTATATTCAATAATATATTTATCGATAAATATTATGGCTTAGGAGCAGACCATAATCGTTGCACAATAAGTTCTCTTTGTTGCCGACCACTAGCTAAGAGCTGTTGTTCTGCACCAACCCGACACCCTGCAGTGGTTGCTGAGGAATTTGATTATTCTGGTCTTTGTGTGTCAGAGTTTGGCACTGAGGTATGCAAGTTGATGTCTGTTGCAGATGTTGCAAGACAGCACAGGCATTTATAATTTTAGCCACCATGTGATGGTGCAGCACCATGCCAGTAAATTAATCCAACGCTTTTAAGACTGCACCGTTCCACAATGTTTCTGTGAGACAGTGCATAATAGTATAATGCCCATATGATATCATCGTAAATTTTCAGCTGCTTGGCGAAGACGAATAAAGTCCGGAATATCATTGTCACCTTCATTGTCATCTTCGCCGTCGCAGCCCGGAGTCCTGAGAGAATTGCCACTTTTTCAGGTTCAGGGCGCGACGGCACCTTTCTTAGCACCCGCAGCCCCAGTAACAAATGATGACGGCGACGCCATTGTCGGTAGAGGCATATCCAAGGCTAAAAAGAATAAAGCACATTAGGATACCATTTTTACGGAAATATAAAACGCAGAACTTGGTCTTTTGCTATACTTACACGAATGCGTCCGCTTGATGTCGCTTGGTACAGCAAAGGATCACTTTAGTGCGTACCTGTGCCTGGCGTTACCACGCAAGGATAGTACGGCAAAAGGCGACCTTCCGGCATCTCGGCTCGGCCCGGCAATGGCATCGTCATGCTGGCGTTTCGACATTATTCTATTTTAAAAAAACATGTATTATATGCAAAATAAATCTCCTAAAATCGGTTTAGTAATCTAGTGGAACTGAACAAAATTGTTAGCCTTAAAAGTTCTCATCCGATTATATAATACAAAAAAACTATATATATATTTACAACCTATATGCGTCCCGCTGGGCACAGGCAGGCCTCTCATTTCTGACAGGGTTTAGGTGTTGAATGTCCTCGCGCTGCCCGCGTTTAATGCGTATTAGAACCGATATGTTTAGAAGACTGGTATTTAACAGTCTTCAAACACTTTCATGTACCATTTTAGGTTTGTTTACGTTCTAATAAGAACATAGACAGCTTGATCTAAATCTACGCTCCATGTATCGGTTGTACCTTGAAAACTA
Source organism: Parnassius orleans (assembly GCA_029286625.1). Classification (NCBI taxonomy): domain Eukaryota; kingdom Metazoa; phylum Arthropoda; class Insecta; order Lepidoptera; family Papilionidae; genus Parnassius; species Parnassius orleans. The sequence continues at coordinate 53,879 of JAGSMP010001106.1, read as the reverse complement.
TTAAAATACCACCTGTACAAACAGGTGGTATTTTTAAAAGTTTTGCTCCAGACCGATCAAATTTCATCTTTGAGTTTATTTTATCATTATAACCATTATTATTAGCAACCGCAAGCGTACCTGCCGGAAGATGGTCTTTGCCTGGCACGTTGGTCAAGATAGGGCGGGCAATCGGGAAACCCTTGCCCTTGTTGCTGTACACATCTTGTGGCCTTTGCCCTGGGACTTAAGGTCCCCAGATTTCTTCGTTGGAGAGTTCGAATGGAACTCCTGACGATGACCCTGACTTTACGCTCTTCTGGGAGAGCGTACGTGGTATCACACGCTCGGCTGTGAATAGCCTAGTAAGTCGGCGAAAGTCGTCGATGGACTGGGGATTATTTTTATGGCTTCACCGAGGTTGGTGGCCTGATCATAATTTATTTTCGTGTCGTAACAGATTTCGACAGTCGGATGTATTGATGTCTCTAAGGAAGACGGGCGGACCTTGGCGAGGGCTGGGCGCAGCAGCTGCTGGCTTGGAGGGGGGGAGTTGATCGGCAGTAGCAGGCCTGCAGCAGGCGGGGGCTGCGGAGTTGGAGGCAGTGGAGCTGCGGTGGTGAGCAGCGGGGCTGCTGAGGTGGCGGCAGGCCGGGACAGGGGAGCGTTTTCGCGGCGCGTTTAGTCCGTAACTGTCCCATCGGAATCCGAGGAGAAGCTTCTGGACGAAGTGTCGGTGGTGGCAGTCCTTTCCGGGTGGACGACGTAACAGATGTGGAGTCTGAGTGCTCCATCGAATCCGAGTCGTGGGAGCCGGTCTGCGGGCAGCCGAAGGCCGTTGTGGTGTGGCCGGAGGCACATGCTGCATGCATGGGGACGTTCAATTCTAAGACAGTAAGGGATGGGGATCCCGCTCAAAATTTAACAGAAAAATAACAATAAACAAAACAACAATGTGGTTAAAACCTCTGCCAGGCGGCATGCAAGAACAGGCAAAGGCAAAAGAACTCACCAAGGCGGCTGTCTATACTGCGTGAGCAGGAGAGGCAGGGCGAGAGCGAGTGGCAACAACGTACGTGGAGACGAGAGCGCGGACACTGACACGACCGCTCGAGAGCGGTGGCAAGCGGAATGATCTAATACAATAAAACCGGTATTTATACTCATAATGAGTTGCCAATTAATATGTATTCAGTGACGTCCCCACTTATTACCTACTCACATTCCATGAACTTAAAACGCACCGTATTTCTACTCCTGCTCAACAGAGGGTCACAATATCCACATTGACCATTTGAGGTTATAGCCGTTTATCTTATTTATTAATTCCCGACGTTCTGCTATACAGCACCCATGGTACAGCACCAGCACCCGAAACGTCGGAACACAAATATAAACGCGATATAATGCAAAAGTAGTTTAATTTAATGTGTAGTTCATGCAAATATAAGAAATCATCTCATATTTACATAATAACAATTTATATAATAAGAGCCACCACTTAAATGTTTTCTCTGTTATAGCAACTGATCACCTGGTGCTTACTGAAATTAAACATAAACGAATCCAAATTCAATGTAAAATCATCCTTGGGTGGGGATGTTAGTGTTTATAATAAGTATAATATATAAAGGCAAAATTTTTAGAAATTAAACAAAATACATATATCCATAGACATTTAAAAAGTAAAGCCATTTCATATAATATAAAAATTCAAATAAAATTATTAATATACAAGATTAAAAACAATGCCTACACATTTTAAAGGTAAAAAAATATCAACAAATAGTTAAAAAAAAAATAAACAGTATTATAAGCAATATTATAATGGGAAACAAATCAGATGGGCAGCAGCGTCTTCTTATAATGAGCACAACAAAAAAGGTTATAAGCTTGCCAAGCCTGGCAACTATGGCAAATATAAATATATGCCTATGAAGCAATCAATGGGGGAGGCCGATGTTCAGCAGAAGACTTTAATAGGCTGTAACTGTAACGATAAACAATATTGCTGTTGATACATAACCAAAAATTAAAAATTTTGTACAACCGACTTCAATATAAATTATTAAGAATTACTCAAAAGTATTGGTAACTCAAAAGATTGGCCTTGATCAAACTTATGGGACGACATGTTAAGCACCAGCTTTCAAATAAAAAGAATCATCGAAATCGGTTCACCCAGAAAGAAGTTATGAGGTAACACACATAAAAAACATACAGTCGAATTGAGTACCTCCTGTTTGAAGTCGTAGAAAATAATATGTATGATGACAAATATCAGTTACTACATGAAAAAAATTTTAAGTTATATATATTGTATATTCAATAATATATTTATTTTTGATATTATGGCCTAGAGCAGACCATAATCGTTGCACAATAAGTTCTTTGTTGCCGACCACCAGCTAAGAGTTGTTGTTCTGCACCAACCCCGACACCCTGCAGTGGTTGCTGAGGAATTTGATTATTCTGGTCTTTCAGTGTGTCAGAGCTTGGCACTGAGGTATTGGCAGTTGATGTCTGTTGCAGATGTTGTGCAAGACAGCACAGGCATTTATAATTTTAGCCACCATGTGATGGTGCAGTACCCTGTGCCAGTAAATTAATTCAACGTGCTTTAAGATTCATGCACCGTTCCACAATGCTTGTAGAGGCAGTATATAGTATAATGCTATATGATATCATCGTAAATTTCGGGCCTTGGCGAAGACGAATAAAGTCCGGAATATCATTGTCACCTGATTGTCATCATTTCGCCGTCGCAGCCCGAGTCCGGAGAATTGCTGTATTTTTTCAGGTTCAGGGCGCGACGGCACCTTTCTTAGCAACCAGCCCCAGTAACAAATGATGACGGCGACGCCATTGTCGGGTAGAGGCAGGTATCCAAGGCTAAAAGAATAAAGCATTAGGATACCATATTTTACGGAAATATAAAACGCAGAACTTGGTCTTTTGCTAAGTACTTACACGAATGCGTCCGCTTGATGTCGCGGTACAGCAAAGGATCACCTTGTGTGCGTACCGTGCCTCTGGCGTTACCACGCAAGGATAGCACGGCAAAGGCGACCTTCCGGCATCTCATGGCTCGGCCGGCAATGGCATCGTCATGCTGGCGTTTCGACATTATTCTTATTTTAAAAAATGTATTATATGCAAAATAAATTCCTCAAAATCGGTTTAGTGGTCAGTGAACTGAAAAAATTGTTAGCCTTAAAAGTTCTCATCCGATTATATAATATAAAAACTATATATATATTTACAACCTATACGTCCCACTGCTGGCACAGGCCTCTCTCATTCTTTCTGACAGGGTTTAAAGGAATGTCCGCGCGCTGCCGCGCGTATAATGCGTATTGGCGAATTCACATGTTTAGAAGACTGGTATTTAACAGTCTTCTAAACACTTTCATGTACCATTTTAGGTTTCGTTTACGTTCTAATAAGAACATAGACAGCTTTGATCTTTTAAATCTACGCCTCCCATGTATCGGTTGTATTTGAAAACTAAAATACCACCTGTACAAACAGGTGGTATTTTAATAGTTTTTGCTCCAGACCCGGATGAAATTTCATCTTGAGTTTTTATCATTATAACCATTATTATTAGCAACTGCAAGCGTACCTGCCGGAAGATGGTCTTGCCTGGTACGTTGGTCAAGATAGCAAGGGCAAGGGAACCTCTTGCCCTTGTTGCTGTACATCTGTGCACAGCCTCAACTGGGAAGCCCTGGGACCTAAGGTCCTCCAGGATTTTTCGTTGAGAGTTCGAATGGAACCCGGATGACAGCCCCGACTTTACGCTCTTCTGAGAGCGTATGTGGTAGGACACACGCTCGGCTGTGAATAGCCCAGTGTCGGCGAAAGTCGTCGATGGACTGGGGATTATTTTATTTCACCGAGGTTGGCCTGATCATAATTTATTTTCGTGTCGTAACAGACGACAGTCGGATGTATTGAGCATTGTCTCTAAGGAAGACGGGCGGGACCTTTTTATGAGGGCTGGCAGCGCTGGGCTTGGAGGCGGGGAGGTTGATCGGCAGGCGGCACTGCGGCAGCGGCGGGGCTGTGGAGTTGGAGGCAGTGGAGCTGGTGGTGAGCAGCGGCGGGGCTGCTGAGGTGGCGGCAGGGGCTACCGGACAGGGGAGCGGATTCGCGGCGCGTTTAGTCCGTAACTTCCCATCGGAACCGAGGAGAAGTCACGAAGTGTCGGTTTTGTGGCAGTCCTTTTCCGGTGGACGACGAACAGATGTGGAGTCTGAGGCTCCATCGAATCTGAGTCGGGAGCCGTTCAGGCAGGGAAGCGAAAGCTGTGGCGGTGGCGGAGGGGTACATGCCCCAGTACATGGGGCGACGTTCAATTTAAGACAGTAAGGGATGGGGATCCCTATTCAAAAATTTAACAGAAAATAATAAACAAAACAATAATACAGTGCGGTCAAAACCTCTGCCAGGCGGCATGGGGCAAGAACAGTAAGTAAAGGCAAAAGAACTCACTCAAGGCGTTGCTTATACTGCGTGAGCAGGAGAGGAGGCGCGAGAGCGAGTGGCACCAACGTACGGAGACGAGAGCGCGGACAACTGACACGACCGCTCGAGAGTGGCAAAGGGAATGATCTAATTACAAACCTGGTATTTATACTCATAATGAGTTGCTCAATTAATATGTAATTCAGTGACGTCCCCACTTATTACCTACCTACCCATTCCGCGAACTAAAAACGCACCGTATTTCTACTGTTCGCTCAACAGAGGTCACATATCTACATTAATAACCATGGATATCGTACATTAATCTTTAATCTCGACGTTTCGCGCTTCACAGCACCCATGGTACAGCACCAAAGCACCCGAAACGTCGGGAATTAATAAAAGTTAATTAAACGCGATATAATCGCAAAAGTAGTTGCACTTAATGTAGTGTTCGTAAATATAAAATCATCCTCATATTTTACATAATAACAATTTGTTGGCTAATATTATGACACACTTAAATGCTTTTCTCTGTTATAGCAACTGATCTCCTGGTGCTTACTGAAATTAAACATAAACGAACAAATTCAATGTAAAATCATCCTTGTGGGGGGATGTTAAGGTTTATAATAAGTATAATATATAAAGGCAAAATTTTAGAAATTAAACAAAATACATATATCCATAGACATTTAAAAGTAAAGTTTTCATATAATATAAAAATTCAAATAAAATTATTAATATACAAGATTAAAACAATGCTGCTACACATTTTAAAGGTAAAAATATCAACAAATAGTTAAAAAAATAAACAGTATTATAAGCATATTATAATGGAAACAAATCAGATGGGCAGCAGCGTCTTCCTATAATGAGCACAAATAAAAAGTGCTAAGCCGCTTGCCAAGCCTGGCAACTATGGCAATATAAATATACCAAATATATGCCTATGAGCAATCAATGGGGAGGCCGATGTTCAGCAGAAGACTTTAATAGGCTGTAACTGTAACGATAAACAATATTGCTGTTGATACATAACCAAAATTAAAAATTTTGTACAACTGACTTAATATAAATTATTAAGAATTACTCAAAAGTATTGGTAACTCAAAAGATTGGCCTTGATCAAACTTATATACGACATGGCACCAGCTTTCAAATAAAAAAGAATCATCGAAATTCACCCAGAAAGAAGTTATAACACAAAAAAAAAAACATACAGTCGAATTGAGACCCAAACAGTCGGTAGAAAAATATGTATGATATACATTATGAAAAAAGCAGCCATAATCGTTATCAATGTTCTCTTTGTTGCCGACCACTAGCCAAGAGCTGTTGTTCTGCACCAACCCCGACACCCCAGTGGTTGCTGAGGAATTTGATTATTCTGGTCTTTCAGTGTCAGCTGGCACTGAGGTATTGGCAGTTGATGTCTGTTGCAGATGTTGTGCAAGACAGCACAGGCATTTATAATTTTAGCCACCATGATGGTGCAGACCCTGGCGTGCCAGTAAATTAATTCAACGTGCTTTAAGACCCCTGCACCGTTCCACAAATTCTTGTAGAGAGTGCATAATAGTATAATGCTCATATGATATCATCGTAAGTTTTCGCTGGCGAAGACGAATAAAGTCCGGAATATCATTGTCACCTTGATTGTCATCGTTTTCGCCGTCGCAGCCCGAGTCCTGGAGAATTGCTGTAATTTTTCAGGTCAGGGCGCGACGGCACCTTTCTAGCACCCGCAGCCCCAGTAACAAATGATGACGGCGACGCCATTGTCGGGGTAGAGGCAGGTATCCAAGGCAAAAAGAATAAAGCACATTAGGATACCATATTTTTACGGAAATATAAAACGCAGAACTTGGTCTTTTGCTATACTTACACGAATGCGTCCGCTTGATGTCGCTTGGTACAGCAAAGGATCACCCAGGTGCGTACTGTGCCTTCTGCGTTACCACGCAAGGATAGCACGGCAAAGGCGACCTTCCGGCATCTCATGGCTCGGCCCGGCAATGGCATCGCTGGCGTTTCGACATTATTCTAATTTAAAAAAACATGTATTATATGCAAAATAAATTCTCAAAATCGGTTTAGTGGTCTAGTGGAACTGAACAAAATTGTTAGCTTAAAAGTTCTCATCCGATTATATAATATAAAAAAATATATATATTTACAACCTATACGTCCCACTGCTGGGCACAGGCCTCTCTCATTTCTGACAGGGTTTAGGCAGGAAATGTCCGCCGCTGCCCGCGTATAATGCGTATTATGAATACATGTTTAGAAGACTGGTATTTAACAGTCTTCTAAACACTTTCATGTACCATTTTAGGTTTCGTTTACGTTCTAATAAGAACATAGACAGCTTCGATCTTTAAATCTACGCCTCCCATGTATCGGTACTTGAAAACTATTATACCACCTGTACAAACAGGTGGTAATTTTTAAAAGTTTTTGCTCCAGACCCGGATCAAATTTCATCTTTGAGTTTATTTTTATCATTATAACCATTATTATTAGCAACCGCAAGCGTACCTGCCGGAAGATGGTCTTTGCCTCCGGTACGTTGGTCAAGATAGCAAGGGCAATCGGGAAACTCTTGCCCTTGTTGCTGTACATCTTGTGCACAGCCTCAACTGGGAAGCCCTGGGACTTAAGGTCCTCCAGGATTTCTTCGTTGGAGAGTTCGAATGGAACTCCCGGATGACAGCCCCGACTTTACGCTCTTCTGGGAGAGCGTACGTGTGGTAGGACACACGCTCGGCTGTGAATAGCCTAGTAAGTCGGCGAAAGTCGTCGATGGACTGGGGATTATTTTATTTCACCGAGGTTGAGGCCTGATCATAATTTATTTTCGTCAACAGATTTTCGACAGTCGGATGTATTGAGCCTTGTCTCTAAGGAAGACAGGTGGGACCATTTTTTGGCGGTGAGCTGCTGGCTTGAGGCGGGGAGGTTGATCAGTGGTGCCAGGCAGGGGCTGGTGGAGTTGGAGGCAGTGGAGCTGGTGGTGAGTGCAGCGGCGGGGCTGCTGAGGTGGCGGCAGGGCTACCGACAGGGAGCGGTTTCGCGGCGCGTTTAGTCCGTAACTGTCCCATCGGAATCCGAGGAGAAGCTTGGACGAAGTGTCGGTTTTGGTGGCAGTCCTTTTCCGGGTGGACGACGTAACAGATGTGGAGTCTGAGTGCCCATCGAATCCGAGTCGTGGGAGCCGGTCTGCGGGGCAGCCGAAGGCTGCCAGCGGTGGCCGGAGGGCATGCCCGCATGGGGGACGACAATTTAAGACAGTAAGGGATGGGGATCCTATTCTCAAAATTTAACAGAAAAACAACAACAAAAAACAATAACAATGCGGTCAAAACCCCGCCAGGCGGCATGGGGCAAGAACAGTGGCAAGGCAAAAGAACTCACAGGCGGCTGCTCTATACTGCGTGAGCAGGAGAGCGGAGGCGCGAGCGAGTGGCACTCAACGTACGGAGACGAGAGCGCGGACACTGACACGACCGCTCGAGAGCGGTAAGCGGGAATGATCTAATTACAATAAAACCCGGTATTTATACTCATAATGAGTTGCTCAATTAACATGTAATTCAGTGACGTCCCCACTTATTACCTACCTACCCATTCCGCGAACTTAAAACGCACCTCGTATTTCTACTGTTCGCTCAACAGAGGGTCACAATATTCTGATTGACTAAATGGCGAGCGAGCGACTATCTTTACACCTCGACGTTTCGTGCTTACAGCACCGGCGGCACATACCCGAAACGTCGGAATTAATAAATAAGTTAATTAAACGCGATATATCCGTAAAAGTAGTTTAATTAATGTGTAGTGTTCGCGTAATATAAGAAATCATCCATTTCTTTACATAATAACAATGTGGCAATATTAAGGAGCCACCACTAAACTTTTGTTATAACTGATCACCTGGTGCTTACTGAAATTAAACATAAACGAATCCAAATTCAATGTAAAATCATCCTTGTGGGGATGTTAAGGTTTATAATAAGTATAATATATAAAGGCAAAATTTTAGAAATTAAACAAAATACATATATCCATAGACATTTAAAAGTAAAGTTTTCATATAATATAAAAATTCAAATAAAATTATTATACAAGATTAAAACAATGCCTACACATTTTAAAGGTAAAAAATATCAACAAATAGTTAAAAAAATAAACAGTATTATAAGCAATATTATAATGGGAACAATCAGATCAGAGGCAGCAGCGTCTTCCTTATAATGAGCACAAATAAAAAGGGTTGTTGCAGCTTGCTTCTCCTGGCAACTATGGCAAATATACCTCAAATATATGCCTATGAAGCAATCAATGGGGGAGGCCTATGTTCAGCAGAAGACTTTAATAGGCTGTAACTGTAACGATAAACAATATTGCTGTTGATACATAACCAAAAATTAAAAATTTTGTACAACCGACTTCAATATAAATTATTAAGAATTACTCAAAAAGTATTGGTAACTCAAAAAGATTGGCCTTGATCAAACTTATGGGACGACATGTTACAACCAGCTTCAAATAAAAAAAGAATCATCGAAATCGGTTCACCCAGAAAGAAGTTATGAGGTAACACACATAAAAAAAACATACAGTCGAATTGAGTACCTCCTGTTTGAAGTCGGTAGAAAATAATATGTATGATGACAAATATCAGTTACTACATGAAAAATTCTTTGCTTATATATATTGTATATTCAATAATATATTTATTTCGATAAATATTATGGCTAGGAGCAGACCATAATCGTTGCACAATAAGTTCTTTGTTGCCGACCACTAGCTAAGAGTTGTTGTTCTGCACCAACCCCGACACCCTGCAGTGGTTGAGGAATTTGATTATTCTGGTCTTTCAGTGTGTCAGAGCGGCACTGAGGTATTGGCAGTTGATGTCTGTTGCAGATGTTGTGCAAGACAGCACAGGTATAATTTTAGCCACCATGTGATGCAGAATTATGTGCCAGTAAATTAATTCAACGTGCTAAGACTCCCATGCACCGTTCCACAATGTTTTGTGAGACAGTGCATAATAGTATAATGCTCATATGATATCATCGTTCGGCCGCTTGGCGAAGACGAATAAAGTCCGGAATATCATTGTCACCTTGATTGTCATCTTTCGCCGTCGCAGCCCGAGTCCTGGAGAATTGCTGTAATCTTTTCAGGTTCAGGGCGCGACGGCACCTTTTCAGCACCCGCAGCCCCAGTAACAAATGATGACGGCGACGCTTGTGGTAGGAGGCAGGTATCAAGGCTAAAAAGAATAAAGCACATTAGGATACCATATTTTTACGGAAATATAAAACGCAGAACTTGGTCTTTTGCTAAGTACTTACGAATGCGTCCGCTTGATGTCGCGTACAGCAAAGGATCACCAGGTGCGTACCGCCTCTGGCGTTACCACGCAAGGATAGCACGGCAAAAGGCGACCTTCCGGCATCTCATGGCTCGGCCCGGCAATGGCATCGTCATGCTGGCGTTTCGACATTATTCTTATTTTAAAAAACATGTATTATATGCAAAATAAATTCTCAAAATCGGTTTAGTGGTCTAGTGGAACTGAACAAAATTGTTAGCCAGTTCTCATCCGATTATATAATATAAAAAACTATATATATATTTACAACCTATATACGTCCCACTGCTGGGCACAGGCCTCTCATTTCTGACAGGGTTTAGGCAGGAATGTCCGCCGCGCTCCGCGTATAATGCGTATTGGCGAATCACATGTTTAGAAGACTGGTATTTAACAGTCTTCAAACACTTCATGTACCATTTTAGGTTTCTACGTTCTAATAAGAACATAGACAGCTTCTGATCTTTTAAATCTACGCTCCCATGTATCGGTTGTATTCTGAAATGAAAAAATACCACCTGTACAAACAGGTGGTACTTTATGTTTTTGCTCCAGACCCGGATGAAATTTCATCTTTGAGTTTTTTTATCATTATAACCATTATTATTATAAACGCAGCGTACCTGCCGGAAGATGGTCTTGCCTCCGGTACGTTGGTCAAGATAGCAAGGGCGCGGGAACCTCTGGCCCTTGTTGCTGTACATCTTGTGCACAGCCTCAACGGAAGCCCTGGGACTTAAGGTCCTCCAGGATTTCTTCGTGAGAGTTCGAATGGAACTCCCGGATGACAGTCTGACTTTACGCTCTTCTGGGAGCGTGTGCGTGGTAGGACACGCTCGGCTGTGAATAGCCTAGTAAGTCGGCGAAAGTCGTCGATGGACTGGGGATTATTTTTGGCTTCACCGAGGGGTGGCCTGATCATAATTTATTTTCGTGTAACAGATTTTCGACAGTCGGATGTATTGAGCATTGTCTCTAAGGAAGACGGGCGGACCTTTTTGGCGAGGGCGCAGCGATGCTGGCTTGGAGGCGGGGAGGTTGATCGGCAGTGCAGGGCATGCGCGCGCGGGCGGGGCTGGGTGGAGTTGAGGCGGCGGGTGGTGAGCGCAGCGCGGGCTGCTGAGGTGGCGGCAGGGGCTACCGACAGGGAGCGGATTCGCGGCGCGTTTAGTCCGTAACTTCCCATCGGAATCCGAGGAGAAGCTCGGACGAAGTGTCGGTTTTGGTGGCAGTCCTTTGTGGACGACGTAACAGATGGAGTCTGAGTGCTCCATCGAATCCGAGTCGGGAGCCGGTCTGCGGGGCAGCCGAAGGGGCCGTTGTGGCGGTGGCCGGAGGGTGGCCCTCACATGGGCGACGTTCAATTCTAAGATGGTGATGGGGATCCCTATTCTCAAAATTTAAGAATAACAATAAACAAAAACAATAATGGTCAAAACCTGCCAGGCGGCATGGGGGCAAGAACAAAGTAAAGGCAAAAGAACTCACCAAGGCGGCTGCTCTATACTGCGTGAGCAGGAGAGCGGAGGCGAGAGTGGCACCAACGTACGGAGACGAGAGCGCGGACACCGACACGACCGCTCGAGAGCGTGGCGCAAGCGGAATGATCTAATTACAATAAAACCGGTATTTATACTCATAATGAGTTGCTCAATTACGTAACAGTGACGTCCCACTTATTACCCACCACCCATTCCGCGAACTTAAAACGCACCTCGTATTTCACTGTTCGCTCAACAGGTCACAATATCCACACACGAACATTTTGGATATATCGCGCAATTTATTTTATTAATTCCGACGTTTCTGCGTCGGCAGCACCCATGGTACAGCACCAAAGCACCCGAAACGTCGGGAATTAATAAAATAAGTTAATTAAACGCGATATAATCCGTAAAAGTAGTTTAATTTAATGTGTAGTGTTCGCGTAAATATAAGAAATCATCCTCATTTTACATAACAATTTGTTGGCTAATATTGAGCCACCACTAAATGCTTTTCTGTTATAGCAACTGATCTCCTGGTGCTTACTGAAATTAAACATAAACGAATCCAAATTCAATGTAAAATCATCCTTTGGTTGGGGGGGATGTTAAGTGTTTATAATAAGTATAATATATAAAGGCAAAATTTTAGAAATTAAACAAAATATATATATCCATAGACATTTAAAAGTAAAATATTTCATATAATATAAAATTCAAATAAAATTATTAATATACAAGATTAAAACAATGCCTACACATTTTAAAGGTAAAAAATATCAACAAATAGTTAAAAATAAACAGTATTATAAGCAATATTATAATGGAAACAAATCAGATGGGCAGCAGCGTCTTCCTTATAATGAGCACAACAAAAGGTTGTTAAGCTGCCGCTGCAAGCCTGGCAACTATGGCAAATATACCTCTAAATATATGCCTATGAAGCAATCAATGGAGCTGATGTTCAGCAGAAGACTTTAATAGGCTGTAACTGTAACGATAAACAATATTGCTGTTGATATAACCAAAAATTAAAATTTTGTACAAACGACTTCAATATAAATTAGTAAGAATTACCAAAAGTATTGGTAACTAAAAAGATTGGCCTTGATCAAACTTATATGGACGACATGTTACACCAGCTTTCAAATAAAAAGAATCATCGAAATCGGTTCACCCAGAAAGAAGTTATGAGGTAACACACATAAAAAACATACAGTCGAATTGAGTACCTCCTGTTTGAAGTCGGTAGAAAATAATATGTATGATGACAAATATCATTACATGAAAAATTTAAGTTATATATATTGTATATTCAATAATATATTTATTTCGATAAATATTATGGCCTAGGAGCAGACCATAATCGTTGCACAATAAGTTCTCTTTGTTGCCGACCACTAGCTAAGAGTTGTTGTTCTGCACCAACCTGACACCCTGCAGTGGCTGAGGAATTTGATTATTCTGGTCTTTCAGTGTGTCAGAGCTGGCACTGAGGTATTGGCAGTTGATGTCTGTTGCAGATGTGCAAGACAGCACAGGCATTTATAATTTTAGCCACCATGATGGTGCAGCACTATGTGCCAGTAAATTAATTCAACGTGCTTTGACCCTCATGCACCGTTCCACAATGTTTCTTGTGAGACAGTGCATAATAGTATAATGCTCATATGATATCATCGTAAATTTTGGCCGCTTGGGAAGACGAATAAAGTCCGGAATATCATTGTCACCTTGATTGTCATCGTTTTCGCCGTCGCAGCCCGAGTCCTGGAGAATTGCTGTACTCTTTCAGGTTCAGGGCGCGACGGCACCTTTCTTAGCACCCGCAGCCCCAGTAACAAATGATGACGGCGACGCCATTGTCGGTAGAGGCAGGTATCCAAGGCAAAAAGAATAAAGCACATTAGGATACCATATTTTACGGAAATATAAAACGCAGAACTTGGTCTTTGTAAGCACTTACACGAATGCGTCCGCTTGATGTCGCTTGGTACAGCAAAGGATCACCAGTGCGTACTGTGCCTTCTGGCGTTACCACGCAAGGATAGCACGGCAAAAGGCGACCTTCCGGCATCTCATGGCTCGGCCCGGCAATGGCATCGTCATGCTGGCGTTTCGACATTATTCTAATTTAAAAAAAACATGTATTATATGCAAAATAAATTTCAAAATCGGTTTAGTGGTCTAGTGGAACTGAACAAAATTGTTAGCCTTAAAAGTTCTCATCCGATTATATAATATAAAAACTATATATATATTTACAACCTATATACGTCCCACTGCTGGGCACAGGCCTCATTTCTGACAGGGTTTAGGGGAAATGTCCGCCGCGCTGCCCGCATAATGCGTATTGGCGATTGTTTAGAAGACTGGTATTTAACAGTCTTCAAACACTTTCATGTACCATTTTAGGTTTCGTTTACGTTCTAATAAGAACATAGACAGCTTCTGATCTTTTAAATCTACGCCTCCCATGTATCGGTTGTACTCCTGAAAACTATTAAAATACCACCTGTACAAACAGGTGGTAATTTTAAAAGTTTTGCCCAGACCGGATGAAATTTCATCTTTGTTTTTTATCATTATAACCATTATTATTAGCAACTGCAAGCGTACCTGCCGGAAGATGGTCTTGCCTGTACGTTGGTCAAGATAGCAAGGGCAAGCGGGAACCTCTTGCCCTTGTTGCTGTACATCTTGTGCACAGCCTCAACTGGGAAGCCCTGGGACTTAAGGTCCTCCAGTTTTTCGAGAGTTCGAATGGAACTCCTGGATGACAGCCCGACTTTACGCTCTTCTGGGAGAGCGTACGGGTAGGACACACGCTCGGCTGTGAATAGCCTAGTAAGTCGGCGAAAGTCGTCGATGGACTGGGGATTATTTTATGGCTTCACCGAGGTTGGTGGCCTGATCATATTTATTTTCGTGTCGTAACAGATTTTCGACAGTCGGATGTATTGAGCCTTGTCTCTGGAAGACAGGGGTGGGACCTATTTTTGGCGAGCTGCGGCTGGAGGGCGGGGAGGTTGATCGGCAGTGGCGGGCGCGGCAGCGGGCGGGCTGCGGAGCTGGAGGCAGCAGGAGCTGGTGAGTAGCGGCGGGGGCTGCTGAGGTGGCGGCAGGGCCACCGACAGGGAGCGGATTTTCGCGGCGCGTTTAGTCCGTAACTGTCCCATCGGAACTGAGGAGGCTTCTGGACGAAGTGTCGGTTTTGGTGGCAGTCCTTTCCGGGTGGACGACGTAACAGATGTGGAGTCTGAGTGCTCCATCGAATCCGAGTCGTGGGAGCCGGTCTGCGGGCAGCCGAGGCTGGGCCTGGCGGTGGCCGGAGGCACATGCCCGCACATGGGGGCGACGTCAATTCTAAGACAGTAAGGGATGGGGATCCTATTTCAAAATTTAACAGAAAATAACAATAAACAAAACACAATAATGTGGTCAAAACCCTCGCCAGGCGGCATGGAAGAACAGGTAAAGGCAAAGAACTCACCAAGGCGGTTGCTCTATACTGCGTGAGCAGGAGAGCGGAGGCGCGAGATGAGCACTCAACGTACGGACGAGAGCGCGGACAACTGACACGACCGCTCGAGAGCGGTGGCGCGCGGAATGATCTAATTACAATAAAACCCGGTATTTATACTATAATGAGTTGCTCATGTAATTCAGTGACGTCCCCACTTATTACCTACCTACCCATTCCAGAACTTAAAACGCACCTCGTATTTTACTGTTCGCTCAACAGAGGGTCACAATATCTTAATTAAATTATTATGATAGTTATTATCTCTTATTTTACACCCCGACGTTTCGGGCAAGCCACAGCACCCATGGTACAGCACCAGCACCCAAATTACAAAAGTTAATTAACGCGATATAATGCAAAGTAGTTTAATTTAATGTAGTGCGTAAATATAAGAAATCATCCTTACATTCTTTACATAATAACAATTGTTATTAATATATGGTTTTACCAAATGCCTGTTATAGCAACTGATCACCTGGTGTTACTGAAATTAAACATAAACGAATCCAAATTCAATGTAAAATCATCCTGGGTGGGGATATGTTTATAATAAGTATAATATATAAAGGCAATTTTTAGAAATTAAACAAACTACATATATCCATAGACATTTAAAAGTAAAGCCATTTCATATAATATAAAATTCAAATAAAATTATTAATATACAAGATTAAAAACAATGCTACACATTTTAAAGGTAAAAATATCAACAAATAGTTAAAAATAAACAGTAATAAGCATTATAATGGGAAACAAATCAGATGGCAGCAGCGTCTTCCTTATAATGAGCACAAATAAAAAGGGTTATAGTTGCCTGCTGCCTGGCAACTATGGCAAATATACCCTAAATATATGCCTATGAAGGAATCACGGAGGCTATGTTCAGCAGAAGACTTTAATAGCTGTAACTGTAACGATAAACAATATTGTGGATACATAACCAAAATTAAAAATTTTGTACAACTGACTTCAATATAAATTATTAAGAATTACTCAAAAGTATTGGTAACTCAAAAGATTGGCTTGATCAAACTTATATGGGACGACATGTAAGCAGCAAGCTTTCAAAAAGAACATCGAAATCGGTTCACCCAGAAAGAAGTTATGAGGTAACACACACAAAAAACATACAGTCGAATTGAGTACCTCCTGTTTGAAGTCGGTAGAAAATAATATGTATGATGACAAATATCATATTACATGAAAAAATTTTTAAGCTTATATATATTGTATATTCAATAATATATTTATTTCGATAAATATTATGGCTAGGAGCAGACCATAATCGTTGCACAATGTTCTCTTTGTTGCCGACCACTAGCTAAGAGCTGTTGTTCTGCACCAACCCCGACACCCTGCAGTGGTTGCTGAGGAATTTGATTATTCTGGTCTTTCAGTGTGTCAGAGCTTGGCACTGAGGTATTGGCAGTTGATGTCTGTTGCAGATGTTGTGCAAGACAGCACAGGCATTTATAATTTTAGCCACCATGTGATGGTGCAGTACCCTATGTGCCAGTAAATTAATCCAACGTGCTTTTAAGACTCCCATGCACCGTTCCACAATGTTTTGTGAGACAGTGCATAATAGTATAATGCTCATATGATATCATCGTTTCGGGCTGCTTGGCGAAGACGAATAAAGTCCGGAATATCATTGTCACCTTGATTGTCATCGTTTTGCCGCAGAGTCCTGGAGAATTGCTGTAATTTCTTTCAGGTTCAGGGCGCGACGGCACCTTTCAGCACCCGCAGCCCCAGTAACAAATGATGACGGCGACGCATTGTGGGTAGAGGCAGGTATCCAAGCTAAAAAGAATAGCACATTAGGATACCATATTTTTACGGAAATATAAAACGCAGAACTTGGTCTTTTGCTAATACTTACACGAATGCGTCCGCTTGATGTCGCTTGGTACAGCAAAGGATCACCTTAGTGCGTACCTGCCTTCTGGCGTTACCACGCGATAGCACGGCAAAAGGCGACCTTCCGGCATCTCATGGCTCGGCCCGGCAATGGCATCGTCATGCTGGCGTTTCGACATTATTCTAATTTAAAAAACATGTATTATATGCAAAATAAATTTCAAAATCGGTTTAGTGGTCTAGTGGAACTGAACAAAAATTGTTAGCTTAAAAGTTCTCATCCGATTATATAATATAAAAAACTATATATATATTTACAACTATATACGTCCCACTGCTGGCACAGGCCTCTCTCATTTCTGACAGGGTTTAGCAAGGAAATGTCCGCCGCGCCGCTATAATGCGTATTGGCGTTTCACATGTTTAGAAGACTGGTATTTAACAGTCTCTAAACACTTTCATGTACCATTTTAGGTTTCGTTTACGTTCTAATAAGAACATAGACAGCTTCTGATCTTTAAATCTACGCCTCCCATGTATCGGTTGTATTTTGAAAACTATTGAAAATACCACCAAACAGGTAATTTTTAATAGTTTTTGCTCCAGACCCGGATCAAATTTCATCTTTGAGTTTCTTTTTATCATTATAACCATTATTATTAGCAACCGCAAGCGTACCTGCCGGAAGATGGTCTTTGCCTCCGGTACGTTGGTCAAGATAGCAGCGCGAACCCTGCCCTTGTTGCTGTACATCCTGTGCACAGCCTCAACTGGGAAGCCCTGGGACTTAAGGTCCTCCAGGATTTCTTCGTTGGAGAGTTCGAATGGAACTCCCGGATGACAGCCCCGACTTTACGCTCTTCTGGGAGAGCGTACGTGTGGTAGGACACACGCTCGGCTGTGAATAGCCTAGTAAGTCGGCGAAAGTCGTCGATGGACTGGGGGATTATTTTTATGGCTTCACCGAGGTTGGTGGCCTGATCATAATTTATTTCGTCGTAACAGATTTTCGACAGTCGGATGTATTGAGCATTGTCTCTGGCGAACGGGCACCTGGCGAGGGCTGGGCGCAGCGAGCTGCTGGCTTGGAGGGCGGGGAGGTTGATCGCGGTGGTGGCACTGCGGCAGCGGCGGGGCTGCGGAGTTGAGGCAGCAGTGGAGGCGGTGGTGAGTGCAGGCGGCTGCTGAGGTGGCGGCAGGGGCTACCGGACAGGGGAGCGGATTTTCGCGGCGCGTTTAGTCCGTAACTGTCCCATCGGAATCTGAGGAGAAGCTTCTGGACGAAGTGTCGGTTTTGGTGGCAGTCCTTTCCGTGGACGACGTAACAGATGGGAGTCTGAGCTCCATCGAATCCGAGTCGTGGAGCCGGTCTGCGGGGCAGCTGAAGGGGCCGTTGTGGCGGTGGCGGAGGGGCACATGCCTGTACATGGGGGGCGACGTTCAATTTAAGACAGTAAGGGATGGGGATCCCTCAAAATTTAACAGAAAATAACAATAAACAAAACAATAACAATGCGGTAAAACCTTCGCCAGGCGGCATGGGGCAGAACAGAGTAAAGGCAAAAGAACTCACCGGCGGCTGCTCTATACTGCGTGAGCAGGAGAGCGGAGGCGCGAGAGCGAGGCACTCAACGTACGGAGACGAGAGCGCGGATAACTGACACGACCGCTCGAGAGCGGTGGCAAGCGAATGATCTATTACAATAAAACCCGGTATTTATACTCATAATGAGTTGCTCAACATATTCAGTGACGTCCCCATTTGGTATACCTACCCATTCCGCGAACTTAAAACGCACCTCGTATTACTGTTCGCTCAACAGTGGTCACATTATCTCTACATTGAATTGTTTACGATATTGCGACCAACTTATTTTACACGCCGACGTTTCGCTTACAGCACCCATGGTACAGCACCAAGCAACCGAAACGTCGGGAATTACATAAGTTAATTAAACGCGATAATCCGTGTAAATAATTTAATGTGTGTTCGCGTAAACATAAGAAATCATCTTACATTCTTTACATAATAACAATTTGTT
The DNA here is from genome assembly GCA_029286625.1 of Parnassius orleans. Classification (NCBI taxonomy): domain Eukaryota; kingdom Metazoa; phylum Arthropoda; class Insecta; order Lepidoptera; family Papilionidae; genus Parnassius; species Parnassius orleans. The sequence goes on along the minus strand of JAGSMP010001106.1, from coordinate 35,129 downwards.
GGCTAATATTAGGAGCCACCACTTAAATGTTTTTCTGTTATAGCAACTGATCACCTGGTGCTTACTGAAATTAAACATAAACGAATCCAAATTCAATGTAAAATCATCCTTGGGTGGGGGATGTTAAGTGTTTATAATAAGTATAATATATAAAGGCAAAATTTTAGAAATTAAACAAAATACATATATCCATAGACATTTAAAAGTAAAGCCATTTATAATATAAAATTCAAATAAAATTATTAATATACAAGATTAAAACAATGCCTACACATTTTAAAGGAAAAAATATCAACAAATAGTTAAAAAATAAACAGTATTATAAGCAATATTATAATGGAACAAATCAGATGGGCAGCAGCGTCTTCCTATAATGAGCAAAATAAAAAGGGTTATAAGCCGCCGCTGCTGCCTGGCAACATGGCAATATACCTAAATATATGCCCATGAGGCAATCAATGGGAGGCCTATGTTCAGCAGAAGACTTTAATAGGCAACTGTAACGATAAACAATATTGCTGTTGATACATAACCAAAAATTAAAAATTTTGTAAACTGACTTCAATATATTATAAGAATTACTCAAAAGTATTGGTAACTCAAAAGATTGGCCTTGATCAAACTTATATGGGACGACATGTTAGCACCAGCTTTCAAATAAAAAAGCATCGAAATCGGTTCACCCAGAAAGAAGTTATGAGGTACACATAAAAAACATAAGTCGAATTGAGTACCTCCTGTTTGAAGTCGGTAGAAAATAATATGTATGATGACAAATATCAGTTACTACATGAAAAAATTTTTGCTTATATATATTGTATATTCAATAATATATTTATTTCGATAAATATTATGGCCTAGGAGCAGACCATAATCGTTGCACAATAAGTTCTCTTTGTTGCCGACCACTAGCTAAGAGCTGTTGTTCTGCACCAACCCGACACCCTGCAGGTTGCTGAGGAATTTGATTATTCTGGTCTTTCAGTGTGTCAGAGCTTGGCACTGAGGTATTGGCAGTTGATGTCTGTTGCAGATGTTGTGCAAGACAGCACAGGCATTTATAATTTTAGCCACCATGTGATGGTGCAGTACCCTATGCCAGTAAATTAATTCAACGTGCTTTTAAGACCCCTGCACCGTTCCACAATGTTTCTTGTGAGACAGTGCATAATAGTATAATGCTCATATGATATCATCGTATTCGGGCTGTTGGCGAAGACGAATAAAGTCCGGAATATCATTGTCACCTTGATTGTTTTCGCCGTCGCAGCCCGAGTCCTGGAGAATTGCTGTAACTTTTCAGGTTCAGCGCGACGGCACTTTTCTTAGCACCCGCAGCCCCAGTAACAAATGATGACGGCGACGCCATTGTCGGGTAGAGGCAGGTATCCAAGGCTAAAAGAATAAAGCACATTAGGATACCATATTTTTACGGAAATATAAAACGCAGAACTTGGTCTTTTGCTGGCACTTACACGAATGCGTCCGCTTGATGTCGCTTGGTACAGCAAAGGATCACCTTGTGTGCGTACTGTGCCTTCTGGCGTTACCACGCAAGGATAGCACGGCAAAGGCGACCTTCCGGCATCTCATGGCTCGGCCCGGCAATGGCATCGTCATGCTGGCGTTTCGACATTATTCTTATTTTAAAAACATGTATTATATGCAAAATAAATTCTCAAAATCGGCTGGAGTGGAACTGAACAAAATTGTTAGCCTTAAAAGTTCTCATCCGATTATATAATATAAAAACTATATATATATTTACAACCTATATACGTCCCACTGCTGGGCACAGGCCTCTCATTTCTGACAGGGTTTGGCAAGGAATGTCCGCCGCGCTGCCCGCGTATAATGGCTGGTTATCTCATGTTTAGAAGACTGGTATTTAACAGTCTTCTAAACACTTTCATGTACCATTTTAGGTTTCGTGTTCTCTAATAAGAACATAGACAGCTTCTGATCTTTTAAATCTACGCCCATGTATCGGTTGTATTCTGAAAACTATTAAAATACCACCTGTACAAACAGGTAATAGTTTTGCTCCAGACCCGGATGAAATTTCATCTTTGAGTTTTTTTATCATTATAACCATTATTATTAGCAACCGCAAGCGTACTGCCGGAAGATGGTCTTTGCCTGTACGTTGGTCAAGATAGCAAGGGCAAGGGAACCTGTTGTTGCTGTACATCTTGTGCACAGCCTCAACTGGGAAGCCCTGGGACTTAAGGTCCTCCAGGATTTCTTCGTTGGAGAGTTCGAATGGAACTCCTGATGACAGCCCCGACTTTACGCTCTTCTGGGAGAGCGTACGTGTGGTAGGACACACGCTCGGCTGTGAATAGCCTAGTAAGTCGGCGAAAGTCGTCGATGGACTGGGGATTATTTTTGGCTTCACCGAGGTTGGTGGCCTGATCATAATTTATTTTCGTGTCAACAGATTTTCGACAGTCGGATGTATTGAGCATTGTCTCTAAGGAAGACGGGCGGACCTTTTTGGCGAGGGCTGGGCGCAGCGAGCTGCTGGCTTGGAGGGCGGGGAGGTTGATCGGCAGTGCAGGTACTGCGGGCGGCGGGGGCTGCGGAGTTGGAGGCAGTGGAGCTGCGGTGGTGAGTGCAGCGGGGGCTGCTGAGGTGGCGGCAGGCTACCGGACAGGGAGATTTTCGCGGCGCGTTTAGTCCGTAACTGTCCCATCGGAATCCGAGGAAGCCTGGACGAAGTGTCGGTTTTGGTGGCAGTCCTTTCCGGGTGGACGACGTAACAGATGTGGAGTCTGAGTGCTCCATCGAATCCGAGTCGTGGGAGCCGGTCTGGGGCAGCCGAAGGGGCCGTTGTGGCGGTGGCGGAGGGGCACATGCCCGTACATGGGAAGCGACGTTCATTCTAAGACAGTAAGGGATGGGGATCCCTATTCTCAAATTTAACAGAAAAATAACAACAACAAAACAACAATGGTCAAAACCTCCTGCCAGGCGGCATGGGGCAAGAACAGTAGTAAAGGCAAAAGAACTTCAAGGCGGTTGCTCATACTGCGTGAGCAGGAGAGCGGAGGCGCGAGAGCTGAGGCACTCAAAGGACGGATGGCACGACACGACCGCTCGAGAGCGTGGCGAAGCGGAATGATCTAATTACAACAAAACCCGGTATTTATACTCATAATGAGTTGCTCAACAATAACGTGATGTCCTACTTATTACCATTACCACCCATTCCGCGAACAAAACGCACCGTATTTCTACTGTTCGCTCAACAGAGGTCACAATATCTCACATTGATCAACTATTACGGACATATCGCGTTTACCACTTATTTACCTCGACGTTCGGGTGCTCACAGCACCTGGCGGCGCACTTGAAGCACCCGAAACGTCGGAATTAATAAATAAGTTAATTAAACGATATAATCCAAAAGTGTTTAATTTAATGTAGTGTTCATAAATATAAGAAATCATCTTACATTTTACATAACAATGTTTATATGAGCCACCACTTAAATGCTTTTTCTGTTATAGCAACTGATCACCTGGTGCTTACTGAAATTAAACATAAACGAATCCAAATTCAACAAAATCCTTTGGGTGGGGATGTTAAGTGTTTATAATAAGTATATATATAAAGGCAAAATTTTAGAAATTAAACAAAATACATATATCCATAGACATTTAAAAGTAAAGTTTTCATATAATATAAAATTCAAATAAAATTATTAATATACAAGATTAAAACAATGCCTACACATTTTAAAGGTAAAAAATATCAACAAATAGTTAAAAAATAAAAGTATTATGCAATATTATAATGGAAACAAATCAGATGGGCAGCAGCGTCTTATAATGATAATAGCAAAATAAAAAGGGTTGTTAAGCGCTTGCAAGCCTGGCAACTATGGCAAATATACCCTAAATATATGCCTATGAGGCAATCAATGGGGAGGCCTATGTTCAGCAGAAGACTTTAATAGGCTGTAACTGTAACGATAAACAATATTGCTGTTGATACATAACCAAAATTAAAATTTTGTACAACCGACTTCAATATAAATTAGTAAGAATTACTCAAAAGTATTGGTAACTCAAAAGATTGGCCTTGATCAAACTTATATGGGACGACATAAGCACCAGCTTTCAAATAAAAAGAATCATCGAAATCGGTTCACCCAGAAAGAAGTTATGAGGTAACACACAAAAACATACAGTCGAATTGAGTACCTCCTGTTTGAAGTCGGTAGAAAATAATATGTATGATGACAAATATCAGTTACTACATGAAAAAATTTTTTGCTTATATATATTGTATATTCAATAATATATTTATTTCGATAAATATTATGGCCTAGGAGCAGACCATAATCGTTGCACAATAAGTTCTCTTTGTTGCCGACCACCTAGCTAAGAGTTGTTGTTCTGCACCAACCCCGACACCCTGCAGTGGTTGCTGAGGAATTTGATTATTCTGGTCTTTCAGTGTGTCAGAGCTTGGCACTGAGGTATTGGCAGTTGATGTCTGTTGCAGATTGTGCAAGACAGCACAGCATTTATAATTTTAGCCACCATGTGATGGTGCACCCTATGTGCCAGTAAATTAATTCAACGTGCTTTAGATCTCCGCACCGTTCCACAATGTTTCTTGTGAGACAGTGCATAGTATAATGCTCATATGATATCATCGTAAATTTCGGGCTGCTTGGCGAAGACGAATAAAGTCCGGAATATCATTGTCACCTTGATTGTCATCGTTTTCGCCGTCGCAGCCCGAGTCCTGGAGAATTGCTGTAATTTCTTTCAGGTTCAGGGCGCGACGGCACCTTTTCTTAGCACCCGCAGCCCCAGTAACAAATGATGACGGCGACGCCATTGTCGGGGTAGAGGCAGGTATCCAAGGCTAAAAAGAATAAAGCACATTAGGATACCATTTTACGGAAATATAAAACGCAGAACTTGGTCTTTTGCTAAGTACTTACACGAATGCGTCCGCTTGATGTCGCTTTGTACAGCAAAGGATCACCAGTGCGTACCGTGCTTCTGGCGTTACCACGCAAGGATAGCACGGCAAAAGGCGACCTTCCGGCATCTCATGGCTCGGCCCGGCAATGGCATCGTCATGCTGGCGTTTCGACATTATTCTAATTTAAAAAAAAAACATGTATTATATGCAAAATAAATTCCTCAAAATCGGTTTAGTGGTCTAGTGGAACTGAACAAAAATTGTTAGCCTTAAAAGTTCTCATCCGATTATATAATATAAAAAAACTATATATATATTTACAACCTATATGCGTCCCACTGCTGGCACAGGCCTCTCATTTTGACAGGGTTTAGGGAATGTCCGTCCGCCGCGCTGCCCGCGTATAATGCGTATTGCGAATTTACATGTTTAGAAGACTGGTATTTAACAGTCTTCAAACACTTCATGTACCATTTTAGGTTTCGTTTACGTTCTAATAAGAACATAGACAGCTTCTGATCTTTTAAATCTACGCCTCCCATGTATCGGTTAGTTCTGAAAACTATAAAAATACCACCTGTACAAACAGGTGGTAATTTTTTTTGCCCAGACCCGGATGAAATTTCATCTTTGAGTTTTTATCATTATAACCATTATTATTAGCAACCGCGCGTACCTGCCGGAAGATGGTCTTGCCTCCGGTACGTTGGTCATAGCAAGGGCAACGGAAACTTCTTCTTGCTTGTTGCACATCTTGTGCACAGCCTCAACTGGGAAGCCCTGGGACTTAAGGTCCTCCAGGATTTTCGTTGGAGAGTTCGAATGGAACTCCTGGATGACAGCCTGACTTTACGCTCTTCTGGGAGAGCGCGTGTAGGACACATCGGCTCGGTGCCTAGTAAGTCGGCGAAAGTCGTCGATGGACTGGGGATTATGGCTTCACCGAGGTTGGTGGCCTGATCATAATTTATTCGTGTCGTAACAGATTTTCGACAGTCGGATGTATTGAGCCTTGTCCTAAGGAAGAGGGGCGGACCTATTTTGGCGAGCTGCTGGCTTGGAGGGCGGGGAGGTTGATCGGCAGTGCAGGGCACTGCGGCAGCGGCGGGGCTGCGGAGTTGGAGGCAGCAGTGGGAGCTGGGTGGTGAGTGCAGCGGCGGGGCTGCTGAGGTGGCGGCAGGCTACCGGGACAGGGGAGCGGATTTTCGCGCGTTTTAGTCCGTAACTGTCCCATCGGAATCCGAGGAGAAGCCTGGACGAAGTGTTTTTGGTGGCAGTCCTTTCCGGGTGGACGACGTAACAGATGGAGTCTGAGTGCCCATCGAATCTGAGTCGTGGGAGCCGGTCGGGCAGCCAGGGGCCGCTGTGGCGGTGGCCGGAGGGTACATGCCCGTACATGGGGCGACGTTCAATTTAAGACAGGGATGGGGATCCTACTCAATTTAACAGAAAATAACAATAAACAAAACAATAACAATGGGCAAAACCTCCCAGGCGGCATGGAAGGGAACAGTAAGAAGGCAAAGAATCAAGGTTGCTCTATACTGCGAGCAGGAGAGGAGGCGCGAGGCGATGGCACTCAATGCACGGAGACGAGAGCGCGGACACCGGACACGACCGCTCGAGAGTGGCGCGCGGAATGATCAATTACAATAAAACCCGGTATTTATATCATAATGAGTTGCTCAACATGTAATTCAGTGACGTCCCCACTATTACCTACCCACCCATTCCAGAACTTAAAACGCACCGTATTTCTACTGTTCGCTCAACAGAGGTCACATATCTCTACATTGAATTAACTTACGGATATCGCGACCACTTATTTTACACCCTCGACGTTTCTGGTGCTTTACAGCACCATGGTACAGCACCAAGCACCAAAACGTCGGAATTATTAAAATAGTTAATTAAACGCGATATAACCAAAAGTAGTTTAATTTAATGTGTAGTGTCTGCGTAACATAAGAAATCATCCTTACATTTCATAATAACAATTTGTTGGCTAATATTAAGGAGCCACCACTTAAATGCTTTTCTGTTATAGCAACTGATCACCTGGTGCTTACTGAAATTAAACATAAACGAATCCAAATTCAATGTAAAATCATCCTTGGGTGGGGATGTTAAGTGTTTATAATAAGTATAATATATAAAGGCAAAATTTTAGAAATTAAATATATATCCACATTTAAAAGTAGCCATTTCATATAATATAAAAATTCAAATAAAATTATTAATATACAAGATTAAAAACAATGCCTACACATTTTAAAGGTAAAAAATATCAACAAATAGTTAAAAAATAAACAGTATTATAAGCAATATTATAATGGAAACAAATCAGATGGGCAGCAGCGTCTTCTTATAATGAGCACAAATAAAAAGGGTTATAAGCCGCTTGCCAAGCCTGGCAACTATGGCAAATATACCCCAAATATATGCCTATGAAGCAATCAATGGGGAGGCTGATGTTCAGCAGAAGACTTTAATAGGCTGTAACTGTAACGATAAACAATATTGCTGATACATAACCAAAAATTAAAATTTTGTACAACCGACTTCAATATAAATTAGTAAGAATTACTCAAAAGTATTGGTAACTCAAAAGATTATTTGATCAAACTTATAGGGACGACATGTTAGCACCAGCTAAATAAAAAAAAGAATCATCGAAATCGGTTCACCCAGAAAGAAGTTATGAGGTAACACACATAAAAAACATACAGTCGAATTAGTACTCCTGTTTGAAGTCGGTAGAAAATATATGTATGATGACAAATATCAATACACATGAAAAAATTTTTAAGCTTATATATATTGTATATTCAATAATATATTTATTTCGATATTATGGCCTAGGAGCAGACCATAATCGTTGCACAATAAGTCTCTTTGTTGCCGACCACTAGCTAAGAGTTGTTCTGCACCAACCCGACACCCTGCAGTGGTTGCTGAGGAATTTGATTATTCTGGTCTTTCAGTGTGTCAGAGCTTGGCACTGAGGTATTGGCAGTTGATGTCTGTTGCAGATGTTGTGCAAGACAGCACAGGTATTTATAATTTTAGCCACCATGTGATGGTGCAGTACCCTGTGCAGTAAATTAATTCAACGTGTTTTAAGATTCCATGCACCGTTCCACAATGTTTTGTGAGACAGTGCATAGTATAATGCTCATATGATATCATATCAAATTTCGGCTGCTTAGCGAAGACGAATAAAGTCCGGAAGATCATTGTCACCTTCATTGTCATCGTTTTCGCCGTCGCAGCCCGAGTCCTGGAGAATTGCTGTAATTTCTTTCAGGTTCAGGGCGCGACGGCACCTTTTCTTAGCACCCGCAGCCCCAGTAACAAATGATGACGGCGACGCCATTGTCGGGGTAGAGGCAGGTATCCAAGGCTAAAAAGAATAAAGCACATTAGGATACCATATTTTTACGGAAATATAAAACGCAGAACTTGGTCTTTTGCTGGTACTTACACGAATGCGTCCGCTTGATGTCGCTTGTACAGCAAAGGATCACCAGTGCGTACTGTGCCTTCGGCGTTACCACGCAAGGATAGCACGGCAAAGGCGACCTTCCGGCATCTCATGGCTGCCCGGCAATGGCATCGTCATGCTGGCGTTTCGACATTATTCTAATTTAAAAAAACATGTATTATATGCAAAATAAATTCCTCAAAATCGGTTTAGTGGTCTAGTGGAACTGAACAAAAATTGTTAGTAAAAGTTCTCATCCGATTATATAATATAAAAACTATATATATATTTACAACCTATATACGTCCCACTGCTGGGCACAGGCCTCTCATTTCTGACAGGGTTTAGGCAGAAATGTCCGCCGCGCCGCCGCGTATAATGCGTATTGGCGAATCATGTTTAGAAGACTGGTATTTAACAGCCCTAAAACACTTCATGTACCTTTTAGGTTTCGTTTACGTTAATAAGAACATAGACAGCTTCTGATCTTTAAATCTACGCCTCCCATGTATGGTAGGCCTCTGAAAACTATTAAAAATACCACCTGCAAACAGGTAATTTTTAATAGTTTTGCCCAGACCCGGATGAAATTTCATCTTTGAGTTTCTTTATCATTATAACCATTATTATTAGCAACCGCAAGCGTACCTGCCGGAAGATGGTCTGCCTCCGGTACGTTGGTCAAGATAGCAAGGGCAAGGAACCCTCATCTGTTGCTGCCTCTGGGAACTGGACCTAAGGTCTCCAGGATTTTTCGTTGGAGAGTTCGAATGGAACCCCTGATGACAACAGCCCACTTTACGCTCTCTGGGAGAGCGTGCGTGGTAGGACACACGCTCGGCTGAATAGCCCAGGTCGAAAGTCGTCGATGGACGGGGATTATTTATGGTCACCGAGGTTGGTGGCCTGATCCATTTATTTCGTGCAACGATCAGTCGGATGTATTGACCGTCCTAAGGGAAGACAGGGCGGGACCTATTTTTGGCGAGCTGCTGGCTGGAGGGCGGGGAGGTTGATTCATGCAGGGCACTGCGGCAGCGGCGGGGCAGGTGAGTTGGCAGCAGGAGCTGCTGGTGAGTGCAGGCGGGGCTGCTGAGGCGAGGCACCGGAGGGGAGCGATTTTCGCGGCGCGGTCCGTAACTGTCCCATCGGAACCGAGGAGAAGCTTCGGACGAAGTGTCGGTTTTGGTGGCAGTCCTTTTCCGGGTGGACGACGTAACAGATGTGGAGTCTGAGTGCCCATCGAATCTGGAGCCGGGAGCCTCTGCAGGCAGGGCAGGGGTTGTGGTGGCCGGAGGGCATGCCCAGTACTGGGGGTGGGCGACGTCCACCCAGACAGCAGGATGGGGATCCCCATTTAACAGAAAAATAACAATAAACAAAAACAATAACAATGTGGTCAAACTTCGCTGGGGCGGTGGCAAAAGAACAGTAAAGGCAAAAGAACTCACTCAATGGTTGCCTATACTGCGTGAGCAGGAGAGCGGAGGCGCGAGAGCGAGGCACTCAACGTACGGAGACGAGAGCGCGGCACTGACACGACCGCTCGAGAGCGTGGCGCAAGCGGAATGATCTAATTACAATAAAACCCTATTTATACTATAATGAGTTGCCCATTAACATGTAATTCAGTGACGTCCCACTTATTACCTACCTACCCATTCCGCGAACTTACGCACCTCGATTTCTACTGTTCGCTCAACAGAGGGTCACAATATCTACATTATAAACCAGCTTATGGATTATATCGCGCTAATTATTTTATTACCCTGACGTCGTGCTTTAAGCACCCGGCGGCACAGCACCGCAACGTCGGGAATTAATAAAATAAGTTAATAACGCGATATAATCCAGTAGTTTAACGGTGTAGTGTTCGCGTAAATATAAGAAATCATCCTTATATTTTATAATAACAATTTGTTGGCTAATACAGGAGCCACCACTTAAATGCTTTTTCTGTTATAGCAACTGATCACCTGGTGCTACTGAAATTAAACAAACGAATCCAAATTCAATGTAAAATCATCCTGGGTGGGGGATGTTATGTTTATAATAAGTATAATATATAAAAAATTTTAGAAATTAACAAAATACATATATCCATAGACATTTAAAAGTAGGTTTACTTTATAATATAAAAATTCAAATAAAATTATTAATATACAAGATTAAAACATGCCTACACATTTTAAAGGTAAAAAATATCACAAATAGTTAAAAAAATAAACAGTATTATAAGCAATATTATAATGGAAACAAATCAGATGGGCAGCAGCGTCTTCCTTATAATGAGCACAAATAAAAGGGTTGTTAAGCCGTCCAAGCCCTGCAAATGGCAAATATACCCTAAATATATGCCTATGAAGCAATCAATGGGGGATATATGTTCAGCAGAAGACTTTAATAGGCTGTAACTGTAACGATAAACAATATTGCTGTTGATACATAACCAAAATTAAAAATTTTGTACTACCGACTTCAATATAAATTAGTAAGAATTACTAAAAGTATTGGTAACTCAAAAGATTGGCCTTGATCAAACTATGGACGACATGTTACACCAGCTTCAAATAAAAAGAATCATCGAAATCGGTTCACCCAGAAAGAAGTTATGAGGCACACACATCATACAGTCGAATTGAGTACCTCCTGTTTGAAGTCGGTAGTAATATGTATGATGACAAATATCAGTTACTACATGAAAATTCTTTGCTTATATATATTGTATTCAATAATATATTTATTTCGATAAATATACCAGGAGCAGACCATAATCGTTGCAATAGTTCTCTTTGTTGCCGACCACCAGCTAAGAGCTGTTGTTCTGCACCAACCCCGACACCCTGCAGTGGTTGCTGAGGAATTTGATTATTCTGGTCTTTCAGTGTGTCAGAGCTGGCACTGAGGTATTGGCAGTTGATGTCTGTTGCAGATTGTGCAAGACAGCACAGATATTATAATTTTAGCCACCATGTGATGGTGCAGTACCCTATGTGCCAGTAAATTAATCCAACGTGCTTTTAGACTCTGCACCGTTCCACAATGTTTCTTGTGAGACAGTGCATAATAGTATAATGCTCATATGATATCATCGTAAATGGCCGTTTGCGAAGACGAATAAAGTCCGGAATATCATTGTCACCTTCATTGTCATTTCGCGTCAGCCTGAGTCCTGGAGAATTGCTGTAATTTCTTTCAGGTTCAGGGCGACGGCACCTTTCTTAGCACCCGCAGCCCCAGTAACAAATGATGACGGCGACGCCATTGTCGGTAGAGGCAGGTATCCAAGGCAAAAGAATGCACATTAGGATACCATATTTTTACGGAAATATAAAACGCAGAACTTGGTCTTTTTAAGTACTTACACGAATGCGTCCGCTTGATGTCGCTTGGTACAGCAGGATCACCAGGTGCGTACCGTGCCTTCTGGCGTTACCACGCAAGGATAGCACGGCAAAGGCGACCTTCCGGCATCTCATGGCTCGGCCCGGCAATGGCATCGTCATGCTGGCGTTTCGACATTATTCTAATTTAAAAAAAAACATGTATTATATGCAAAATAAATTTCAAAATCGGTTTAGTGGTCTAGTGGAACTGAACAAAAATTGTTAGCTTAAAAGTTCTCATCCGATTATATAATATAAAAACTATATATATATTTACAACTATATACGTCCCACTGCTGGGCACACAGGCCTCTCATTTCTGACAGGGTTTAGGCAGGAATGTCCGCGCTGCCCGCGTATAATGCGTATTGCGACCACATGTTTAGAAGACTGGTATTTAACAGTCTTCAAACACTTTCATGTACCTTTTAGGTTTCGTTTACGTTCTAATAAGAACATAGACAGCTTCTGATCTTTAAATCTACGCCTCCCATGTATCGGTTGTATTCTGAAAACTATTAAAAATACCACCTGCAAACAGGTGGTAATTTTAATAGTTTTTGCTCCAGACCCGGATGAAATTTCATCTTTGAGTTTCTTTTATCATTATAACCATTATTATTAGCAACGCGCAATACCTGCCGGAAGATGGTCTTTGCCCGGCACGTTGGTCAAGATAGCAAGGGCAAGCGAACTCCCCTTGTTGCTGTAACTTGTGCACAGCCTCAACTGGAAGCCCTGGGACTTAAGGTCCTCCATTTCTTCGTTGAGAGTTCGAATGGAACTCCCGGATGACAGCCTGACTTTACGCTCTTCTGGAGAGCATGTGGTAGGACACGCCTCGGCTGTGAATAGCCCAGTAAGTCGGCGAAAGTCGTCGATGGACTGGGGATTATTTTATGGCTTCACCGAGGTTGGTGGCCTGATCATAATTTATTTTCGTGTAACAGATTTTCGACAGTCGGATGTATTGCCTTGTCTCGGGAAGACAGGGCGGGACCTATTTTGGCGAGCTGCTGGCTTGGAGAGGGCGGGGAGGTTGATCGGGCAGGCAGTACTGCGGCAGCGGCGGGGCTGTGGAGTTGGAGGCAGCAGGAGAGCTGCGGTGGTGCGCAGCGGCGGGGCTGCTGAGGTGGCGGCAGGGCCGACGGGGAGCGGTTTCGCGCGCGTTTAGTCCGGTGTCCCATTGGAATCTGAGAGAAGCTTCTGGACGAAGTGTCGGTTTGGTGGCAGTCCTTTTCCGGTGGACGACGTAACAGATGTGGAGTCTGAGTGCTCCATCGAATCCGAGTCGGGGCCGGTCTGCGGGGCAGCTGAAGGGGCCGTTGTGGCGGTGGCCGGAGGGCATGCCCATACATGCCCGTACATGGGGGGCGACGTTCAATTCTAAGACAGTAAGGGATGGGGATCCTATTCTCAAAATTTAACAAAAATAAATAATAAAAAAACAATAACAATGTGGTCAAAACCCTGCCAGGCGGCATGGGGCAAGAACAGCAAGTAAAGGCAAAAGAACTCACCAAGGCGGCTGGCTCTATATGCGTGAGCAGGAGAGCGGAGGCGAGAGCGAGAGGCACTCAACGCCGACGAAAGCGCGGACAACTGACACGACCGCTCGAGAGCGGTGGCGAGCGAATGATCTAATTACAATAAAACCCGGTATTTATACTCATAATGAGTTGCTCAATTAACATGTAATTCAGTGACGTCCCCACTATTACCTACCTACCCATTCCGCGAACTTAAAAACGCACCTCGTATTTCTACTGTTCGCTCAACAGAGGGTCTACCATCTCATATTGAATTAAACTGTTTACGGATTATATCGCGTTTAATTTTTTACACCCCGACGCTCGGGTGCCGGCGCACCCATGGTACAGCACCAGCACCCGGTCGAATTAATAAAATGTTAATTAAAGGATATAATCCGTGTAGTTAATTTAATGTAGTGTTCGCGAAATATAAGAAATCATCCTTATATCTTTACATAATAACAATTTGTTGGCTATTAAGGAGCCACCACTTAAACTTTTGTTATAGCAACTGATCACCTGGTACATGAAATTAAACATAAACGAATCCAAATTAGTAATCATCCTTTGGGGGATGTTATGTTTATAATAGTATAATATATAAGGCAAAATTTTAGAAATTAAACAAAATATATATATCCATAGACATTTAAAAAGTAAAGCCATTTCATATAATATAAAATTCAATAAAATTATTAATATAAAGATTAAAACAATGCCTACACATTTTAAAGGAAAAATATCAACAAATAGTTAAAAAAATAAACAGTATTATAGCAATATTATAATGGAAACAAATCAGATGGGCAGCAGTCTTCCTTATAATGAGCACAAAAAAAAAAAGGGTTGTCCGCTTGCAAGCTCACAACTATGGCAATATACCAAATATATGCCTATGAAGCAATCAATGGAGGCCTATGTTCAGCAGAAGACTTTAATAGGCTGTAACTGTAACGATAAACAATATTGTTGATACATAACCAAAAATTAAAAAATTGTTGTGCTACTGACTTCAATATAAATTAGTAAGAATTACTCAAAAGTATTGGTAACTCAAAAGATTGGCCTTGATCAAACTTATATGGGACGACATGTTAGCACCAGCTTTCAAATAAAAAAGAATCATCGAAATCGGTTCACCCAGAAAGAAGTTATGAGGCAACACACATAAAAAACATACAGTCGAATTGAGTACCTCCTGTTTGAAGTCGGTAGAATAATATGATGATGACAAATATTGTTACTACGAAAAATTCTTTATATATATTGTATATTCAATAATATATTTATTTCGATAAATATTATGGCCTATAGGAGTGACCATAATCGTTGCAATAAGTTCTCTTTGTTGCCGACCACTGCTAAGAGTTGTTGTTCTGCACCAACCCACACCCTGCAGTGGTTGCTGAGGAATTTGATTATTCTGGTCTTTCAGTGTGTCAGAGCTTGGCACTGAGGTATTGGCAGTTGATGTCTGTTGCAGATGTTGTGCAAGACAGCACAGGTATTTATAATTTTAGCCACCATGTGACTGCAGTACCCTATGTGCCAGTAAATTAATCCAACGTGCTTTAAGACCATGCACCGTTCCACAATGTTTCTTGTGAGACAGTGCATAATAGTATAATGCTCATATGATATCATCGTAAATTTCGGGCTGCTTGGCAAGACGAATAAAGTCCGAATATTAATCATCGTTTTCGCCGTCGCAGCCCGAGTCCTGGAGAATTGCTGTAATTCAGGTTCAGGCGCGACGGCACCTTTCTTAGCACCCGCAGCCCCAGTAACAAATGATGACGGCGACGCCATTGTCGGGTAGGCAGGTATCCAGGCAAAAGAATAGCACATTAGGATACCATATTTTACGGAATATAAAAACGCAGAACTTGGTCTTTTGCTAAATTACACACGAATGCGTCCGCTTGATGTCGCTTGGTACCAAAGGATCACTTAGGTGCGTACCGTGCCTTCTGGCGTTACCACGCAAGGATAGCACGGCAAAGGCGACCTTCCGGCATCTCATGGCTGGCCCGGCAATGGTATCTGCATGCTGGCGTTTTGACATTATTCTAATTTAAAAAACATGTATTATATGCAAAATAAATTCTCAAAATCGGTTTAGTGGTCTAGTGGAACTGACAAAAATTAGCCTAAAAGTTCTCATCCGATTATATAATATAAAACATATATATTTACAACCTATATACGTCCCATGCAGGCACAGGCCTCTCATTTCTGACAGGTTTAGGGCAGGAAATGTCCGCCGCGCTGCCTGCATAACGTATTATGATTTCACATGTTTAGAAGACTGGTATTTAACAGTCTTCAAACACTTCATACCTTAGGTTTCGTTTACGTTCTAATAAGAACATAGACAGCTTCTGATCTTTAAATCTACGCCCCATGTATCGGTTGTACCTGAAAACTGTTAAAAATACCACCTGTACAAACAGGTGGTAATTTTAATAGTTTTGCTCCAGACCCGATGAAATTTCATCTTTGAGTTTTTATCATTATAACCATTATTATTAGCAACCGCAGCGTACCTGCCGGAAGATGGTCTTTGCCCGGTACGTTGGTCAAGATAGGGCGGGAACCTCTTGCCCTGTTGCTGTACATCTTGCAGCACAGCCTCAACGGGAAGCCCTGGGACTTAAGGTCCTCCAGGATTTCTTCGTTGGAGAGTTCGAATGAACTCCCGATGACAGCCTGACTTTACGCTCTTCAGAGCGTACGTGGTAGGACACATCGGCTGTGAATAGCCTAGTAAGTCGGCGAAAGTCGTCGATGGACTGGGGATTATTTTATGGCTTCACCGAGGTTGGGGCTGGTGGCCTGATCATTTTGTGTAACAGATTCGACAGTCGGATGTATTGCTCTGTCTCGCGGAAGACAGGGGCGGGACCTATTTTTGGCGAGCTGCTGGCTTGAGGGCGGGGAGGTTGATCGGAAGGCAAGCACTGCGGCAGCGGCGGGGCTGGGGAGTTGGAGGCAGCAGGAGAGCTGCGGTGAGGCATGGCGGGGGCTGCTGAGGTGGCGGCAGGGGCCGGGGGAGCGGTCGCGGCGCGTTTAGTCCGTAACTGTCCCATTGAACTGAGGAGAAGCTTCTGGACGAAGTGTCGGTTTTGGTGGCAGTCCTTTCAGGTGGACGACGTAACAGATGTGGAGTCTGAGTGCTCCATCGAATCTGAGTCGTGGGAGCCGGTCTGCGGCAGCCGAAGGGGCCGTGTGGCGGTGGCCGGAGGCACATGCCCACACATGCCCGTACAGGGGGCGACGTTCAATTTAAGACAGTAAGGGATGGGGATCCCTATTCTCAAAATTTAACAGAAAAAAAATAACAAACAAAACAATAACAATGCGGTCAAAACCTCCTGCCAGGCGGCATGGGAAGAACAGTAATACAAAGAACTCACCTGGCGGCTGCTCTATACTGCGTGGAGCAGAGCGGAGCGCGAGAGCGAGGCACCAACGCAGGGGACGAAAGCGCGGATTACTGACACGACCGCTCGAGAGCAGGCGCGCGAATGATCTAATTACAATAAAACCCGGTATTTATACTCATAATGTTTCGGTAACAGCGTAATCAGTGACGTCCCCACTTATTACCACCCACCCATTCCGCAACTTTAAAACGCACTCGTATTTTACCGTTCGCTCAACAGAGGTCATATCTTGATTGATTAACCACGGATTATATCGCGTTTAATTTTTATTCTCGCGACGTTCAGGTGCTTTAGCACCCACATGGTACAGCACCAAAGCACCCGAAACGTCAAATTAATAAAATAGTTAATTAAACGCGATATAACTGAAAAGTAGTTTAATTTAATGTAGTTCAAAATATAAGAAATCATCCTTATATTTCATAACAACACTGTTGTCTCACAATGTTGCAGAACTGATCACCTGGTGCTTACTGAAATTAAACATAAACGAATCCAAATTCAATGTAAAATCATCCCTAGTGGGGGATGCAGTTTATAATAATATATATGCAAAATTTTAGAAATTAAACAAAATACATATATCCATAGACATTTAAAAAGTAAAATATTTCATATATATAAAAATTCAAATAAAATTATTAATATACAAGATTAAAAACAATGCCTACACATTTTAAAGGTAAAAAATATCAACAATAGTTAAAAAAATAAACAGTATTATAAGCAATATTATAATGGGAAACAAATCAGATGGCAGCAGCGTCTTCCTTATAATGAGCACAAATAAAAGGGTTGGCTTGCCTGCTGCTCACAACTATGGCAAATATACCCCTAAATATATGCCTATGAAGAATCATGGGAGGCCTATGTTCAGAAGACTTTAATAGGCTGTAACTGTAACGATAAACAATGCTGTTGATACAACCAAAAATTAAAATTTTGTACTACTGACTTCAATATAAATTAGTAGAATTACCTAAAAGTATTGGTAACTCAAAAGATTGCCTTGATCAAACTTTATATAACGACATATAAGCACCAGCTTAAAAAAGAATCATCGAAATCGGTTCACCCAGAAAGGTTATGAGGTACCACATAAAAAACATACAGTCGAATTAGTACCTCCTGTTTGAAGTCGGTAGGAAATAATATGTATGATGACAAATATCAGTTAATATAAAAAACTTTAAGCTTATATATATTGTATTCAATAATATATTTATTTCGATAAATATTATGGCCTAGAGCAGACCATAATCGTTGCACAATAAGTTCTCTTTGTTGCCGACCACTAGCTAAGAGCTGTTGTTCTGCACCAACCCCGACACCCTGCAGTGGTTGCTGAGGAATTTGATTATTCTGGTCTTTCAGTGTGTCAGAGCTGCACTGAGGTATTGGCAGTTGATGTCTGTTGCAGATGTTGCAAGACAGCACAGGTATTTATAATTTTAGCCACCATGTGATGGTGCAGTACCCTATGTGCCAGTAAATTAATCCAACGTATTTTAAGACCCCATGCACCGTTCCACAATGTTTCTTGTGAGACAAAAGGCCAGTATAATGCTCATATGATATCATCACCGGCCTGTTTGGCGAAGACGAATAAAGTCCGGAATATCATTGTCACCGTTTTCGCCGTCGCAGCCCGAGTCCTGGAGAATTGCTGTATTTTTTCAGGTTCAGGCGCGACGGCACCTTTCAGCACCCGCAGCCCCAGTAACAAATGATGACGGCTGACGCCATTGTCGGTAGACAACTACCAAAAAGAATAAAGCACAGGATACCATATTTTTACGGAAATATAAAACGCAGAACTTGGTCTTTTGCTAAGCACTTTGACGAATGCGTCCGCTTGATGTCGCTTTACAGCAAAGGATCACCTTAGGTGTACCGTGCTTCTGGCGTTACCACGCAAGGATAGCACGGCAAAGGCGACCTTCCGGCATCTCATGGCTCGGCCCGGCAATGGCATCGTCATGCTGGCGTTTGACATTATTCTAATTTAAAAAAAAACATGTATTATATGCAAAATAAATTTCAAAATCGGTTTAGTGGTCTAGTGGAACTGAACAAAATTGTTAGCCTTAAAAGTTCTCATCCGATTATATATAATATAAAAACTATATATATATTTACAACCTATATACGTCCCACTGCTGGGCACAGGCCTCTCATTTCTGACAGGGTTTAGGCAAGGAAATGTCCGCCGCGCTGCCCGCGTATAACGTATTGGCGAATTCACATGTTTAGAAGACTGGTATTTAACAGTCTTCAAACACTTTCATGTACCTTTTAGGTTTCGTTTACGTTCTAATAAGAACAGACAGCTTCTGATCTTTAAATCTACGTCCCATGTATCGGTTGTACCTGAAAACTATTGAAAATACCACCTGTACAAACAGGTGGTAATTTTAATAGTTTTGCTCCAGACCCGGATGAAATTTCATCTTTGAGCTTTTATCATTATAACCATTAGCAACCGCGCGTACCTGCCGGAAGATGGTCTTTGCCCGGTACGTTGGTCAAGATAGCAAGGGCAAGGAACCTCTTGCCTTGTTGCTGTACATCTTGTACAGCCTCAACTGGGAAGCCTGGGACTTAAGGTCCTCCAGGATTTTCGTTGGAGAGTTCGAATGGAACTCCCGATGACAGCCCGACTTTACGCTCTTCTGGGAGAGCGTACGTGGTAGGACACACGCTCGGTAGGAATAGTAAGTCGGCGAAAGTCGTCGACTGGGGATTATTTTTATGGCTTCACCGAGGTTGGTGGCCTGATCATAATTTATTTTCGTGTAACAGATTTTCGACAGTCGGATGTATTGAGCCTTGTCTCTAAGGAAGACAGGGGGCGGGACCTATTTTTTGGCGAGCTGCTGGCTTGGAGGGCGGGGGGAGGTTGATCGGCAGTGGCATTGCAGCAGCGGCGGGGCTGTGGAGTTGAGGCAGTGAGAGCTGCGGTGGTGAGTGCAGCGGCGGGGGCTGCTGAGGTGGCGGCAGGGGCTACCGGGACGGGGGAGCGGTTTTTCGCGGCGCGTTTAGTCCGTAACTGTCCCATTGGAATCCGAGGAGAAGCTTCTGGACGAAGTGTCGGTTTTGGTGGCAGTCCTTTTCCGGGTGGACGACGTAACAGATGTGGAGTCTGAGTGCTCCATCGAACTGAGTCGGGAGCCGGTCTGCGGGCAGCCGAAGGGGCCGCTGTGGCGGTGGCCGAGGGTACATGCCCATACATGCCCGTGCATGGGGGCGACGTTCATTCCAGACAGGGGATGGATCCCTATTCTCAAAATTTAACGAAAATAACAATAAACAAAAACAATAATGCGGTTCAAAACCCCTGCCAGGCGGCACATGGGGGAACAGGTAAAGGCAAAAGAACTCACCAAGGCGGCTGCCTATACTGGTGAGCAGGAGCGAGGCGCGAGCGAGAGGCACTCAACGTACGGGGACGAAGCGCGGACACTGACACGACCGCTCGAGAGCGGTGGCGCAAGCGGAATGATCTAATTACAATAAAACCCGGTATTTATACTCATCAATGAGTTGCTAATTAACATGTAATTCAGTGACGTCCCCACTTACCTCCTACCTACCCATTCCGCGAACTTAAAAACGCACCTCGTATTTCTACTGTTCGCTCAACAGAGGGTCACAATCTATTGATAAATCTTACGGATTATATCGCGCATCTGATGATTCCCGACGTTTCGCGCTTTACAACCCGGCGCAGGTAAAGCACCAAAGCACCCGAAACGTCGGGAATTAATAAAATAAGTTAATTAAACGCGATATAATCCGTAAAAGTAGTTTAATTTAATGTGTAGTGTTCGCGTAAATATAAGAAATCATCCTTATATTCTTTACATAATAACAATTTGTTGGCTAATATTAAGGAGCCACCACTTAAATGCTTTTCTCTGTTATAGCAACTGATCACCTGGTGCTTACTGAAATTAAACATAAACGAATCCAAATTAACAAAATCATCCTTTGTGTGGGGATGTTAGTGTTTATATAAGTATAATATATAAGGGCAAAATTTTAGAAATTAAACAAAATATATATATCCATAGACATTTAAAAGTAAAGCCATTTATATAATATAAAATTCAAATAAAATTATTAATATACAAGATTAAAAACAATGCCTACACATTTTAAAGGTAAAAAAATATCAACAAATAGTTAAAAAAAAATAAACAGTATTATAAGCAATATTATAATGGGAAACAAATCAGATGGGCAGCAGCGTCTTCCTTATAATGAGCACAAATAAAAAAGGGTTGTTAAGCCGCTGCCAAGCCTGGCAACTATGGCAAATACCCCAAATATATGCCTATGAAGCAATCAATGGGAGGCCTATGTTCGTAGAAGACTTTAATAGGCTGTAACTGTAACGATAAACATATTGCTGTTGATACATAACCAAAATTAAAATTTTGTACTAACGACTTCAATATAAATTAGTAAAATTACTCAAAAGTATTGGTAACTCAAAAGATTGGCCTTGATCAAACTTATATGACGACATGTTACACCAGCTTTCAAATAAAAAAAGAATCATCGAAATCGGTTCACCCAGAAAGAAGTTATGAGGTAACACACATAAAAAAAACATACAGTCGAATTGAGTACCTCCTGTTTGAAGTCGGTAGAAAATAATATGTATGATGACAAATATCAGTTACTACATGAAAAATTTTAGTTTTATATATATTGTATATTCAATAATATATTTATTTCGATAAATATTATGGCCTAGAGCAGACCATAATCGTTGCACAATAAGTTCTCTTTGCCGACCACCATAGCTAAGAGCTGTTGTTCTGCACCAACCCCGACACCCTGCAGTGGTTGCTGAGGAATTTGATTATTCTGGTCTTTCAGTGTGTCAGAGCTTGGCACTGAGGTATTGGCAGTTGATGTCTGTTGCAGATGTTGTGCGACAGCACAGGTATTTATAATTTTAGCCCGTGATGGTGCAGTACCCTGTGCCAGTAAATTAATCCAACGTGCTTTAAGACTCCCATGCACCGTTCCACAATGTTTCTTGTGAGACAGTGCATATTAGCTCATCATGATATCATCGTAAATTTCGGGCTGCTTGGCGAAGACGAATAAAGTCCGGAATATCATTGTCACCTTCATTGTCATCGTTTTCGCCGTCGCAGCCCGAGTCCTGGAGAATTGCTGTAATTTCTTTCAGGTTCAGGGCGCGACGGCACCTTTTCTTAGCACCCGCAGCCCCAGTAACAAATGATGACGGCGACGCCATTGTCGGGGTAGAGGCAGGTATCCAAGGCTAAAAAGAATAAAGCACATTAGGATACCATATTTTTACGGAAATATAAAAACGCAGAACTTGGTCTTTTTGCTAAGTACTTACACGAATGCGTCCGCTTGATGTCGCTTGGTACAGCAAAGGATCACCTTAGGTGCGTACCGTGCCTTCTGTTACCACGCAAGGATAGCACGGCAAAGGCGACCTTCCGGCATCTCATGGCTCGGCCCGGCAATGGCATCGTCATGCTGGCGTTTCGACATTATTCTAATTTAAAAAAAACATGTATTATATGCAAAATAAATTTCAAAATCGGTTTAGTGGTCTAGTGGAACTGAACAAAATTTTAGCCTTAAAAGTTCTCATCCGATTATATAATATAAAAACTATATATATATTTACAACCTATATACGTCCCACTGCTGGCACAGGTCCTCTCATTTCTGACAGGGTTTAGGCAAGGAATGTCCGCCGCGCTGCCCGCTAATAATGTATTATAGAATTACATGTTTAGAAGACTGGTATTTAACAGTCTTCTAAACACTTTCATACCTTTTAGGTTTGTTTACGTTCTAATAAGAACATAGACAGCTTCTGATCTTAAATCTACGCCTCCCATGTATCGAGTTAGCTTTGAAAACTAAATACCACCTGTACAAACAGGTGGTAATTTTAATAGTTTTTGCTCCAGACCCGGATGAAATTTCATCTTTGAGCTTTATCATTATAACCATTATTATTAGCAACCGCAAGCGTACCTGCCGGAAGATTCTTTGCCTGGTACGTTGGTCAAGATAGCAAGGCAAACCTCTTGCCCTTGTTTCTGTACATCTTGTGCACAGCCTCAACTGGAAGCCCTGGGACTAGGTCCTCCAGGATTTTTCGTTGGAGAGTTCGAATGGAACCGGATGACAGCCTGACTTTACGCTCTTCTGAGAGCGTACGGTGGTAGGACACACGCTCGGCTGTGAATAGCTCAGTAAACGGCGTGGTCGTCGATGGACTGGGGATTATTTTATGGCTTCACCGAGGTTGGTGGCCTGATCATAATTTATTTTCGTAACAGATTTTCGACAGTCGGATGTATTGCCTTGCCCCAAGGAAGACAGGGCGGACCTATTTTTGGCGAGCTGCTGGCTTGGAGGGCGGGGAGGTTGATCGGCGGTAGTACTGCGGCAGCGGCGGGGCTGTGGAGTTGAGGCAGCAGGAGAGCCTGGTGGTGAGTGCAGCAGGGGCTTGAGGTGGCGGCAGGGCTACCGACGGGGAGCGGTTTCGCGGCGCGTTTAGTCCGTAACTGTCCCATTAACCGAGGAGAAGCTTCGACAGCGTCGGTTTTGGTGGAGTCCTTTTCCGGGTGGACGACGTAACAGATGTGGAGTCTGAGTGCTCCATCGAATCTGAGTCGTGGGAGCCGGTCTGCGGGCAGCCGAAGGGGCCGTTGTGGCGGTGGCCGGAGGTGGTGCCCGCATGCGTCAGTGGGGGGGGCGACGTTCAATCTAAGACAGGCGGGATGGGGATCCCTATTCTCAAAATTTAACAGAAAATATCAACAAAGCAAAACAATAACAATGCGGTCAAAACCGCCAGGCGGCGGCATGGGGCAAGAACAGGTAAAGGCAAAAGAACTCACTCGGCGGCTGTTCAGATACTGCGTGAGCAGGAGTTGGAGGAGCCGAGAGGCACTTCCAACGTACGGGGACGAAAGCGCGACAACTGACACGACCGCTCGAGAGCGGTGCGCAAGCGGAATGATCTAATTACAATAAAACCCGGTATTTACCTCATAATGAGCGTTCAATTAACATGTAATTCAGTGACGTCCCCACTATTACCTACCACCATTCCGCGAACTTAAAACGCACCTCGTATTTCTACTGTTCGCTCAACAGGTCAGAATATCTCTTTATTATTGATGAAATTGAGCAGATTATATCGCGTTTAATTATTTTATTAATCTTCGACGTTTCGGGTGCTGACAGCAACGGCGGTGTACCAGCACCCGAAACGTCGGGACAATGGCCAAGCATTTAAACGATATAATCCGCAAAAGTAGTTTAATTTAATGTAGTGTTCGCGTAAATATAAGAAATCATCCATATTCTTTACATAATAATAAATTACATGTTGCTATTGGCCACCACTTAAATGCTTTTCTGTTATAGCAACTGATCACCTGGTGCTTACTGAAATTAAACATAAACGAATCCAATTCAAGCAAAAATCATCCTTGGGTGGGGGATGTTAAAGTTTATAATAAGTATAATATATAGGCAAAATTTTTAGAAATTAAACAAAATATATATATCCATAGACATTTAAAAGTAAAGTTTTCATATAATATAAAACCAAATAAAATTATTAATATACAAGATTAAAACAATGCCTACACATTTTAAAGGTATCAACAAATAGTTAAAAAATAAACAGTATTATACAATTATTATAATGGAAATCGATAGATGGGCAGGCTTCCTTTATAATGAGCACAACAAAAAGGTTAAGGTTGCTGCCAAGCCTGGCAACTATGAAAAATATACCCTAAATATATGCCTATGAAGCAATCAATGGGGAAATGTATGTTCAGCAGAATTTAATAGGCTGTAACTGTAACGATAACAATATTGCTGTTGATACATAAACTAAAATTAAAATTTTGTACTACCGACTTAATATAAATTAGTAAGAATTCTCAAAAGTATTGGTAACTCAAAAGATTGGCCTTGATCAAACTTATATGGGACGACATGTTAGCACCAGCTCAAAAAAAGAATCATCGAAATCGGTTCACCCAGAAAGGTTATGAGGTAACACACATAAAAAAAAGACATAGTCGAATTGAGTACTCCTGTTTGAAGTCGGTATAATATGTATGATGACAAATATCACACATGAAAAAAATTTTGCTTATATATATTGTGTATATCAATAATATATTTATTTCGATAAATATTATGGCCTAGAGAAGACCATAACTCTTTGTTGCCGACCACCAGCTAAGAGCTGTTGTTCTGCACCAACCCGACACCCTGCAGTGGCGAGGAATTTGATTATTCTGGTCTTTCAGCAGAGCTGCACCTGAGGTATTGGCAGACAATGTCTGTTGCAGATGTTGTGCAAGATGCACAGGTATTTATAATTTTAGCCACCATGTGGATGTGCAGCACCATGTTGCAAATTAATCCAACGTGTTTAAGACCTGCGCACCACAATGTTTTATAGTGCATCAGGGTATAATGTCATATGATATCATCAAATTTCGGCTTGGCAGACGAATAAAGTCCGGAATATCATTGTCACCTTCATTGTCATCAGCCGCCATCGGCCTGGAGTCCTGGAGAATTGCTGTAATTTTTCAGGTCAGTGGCGCGACGGCACCTTTTCTAGCACCCGCAGCCCCAGTAACAAATGATGACGGCGACGCCATTGTCGGGGTAGAGCAGGTATCCAAGGCCAAAAGAAGCAATACTAGGATACCATATTTTACGGAAATAAAACGAGAACTTGGCTTTTTGTAATTTCACACGAATGCCCGCTTGATGTCGCTTTGCAAGCAAAGGATCACTCAGGTGCGTACTGTGCCTTCTGGCGCACACGCGGAGGCACGGCAAAGGCGACCCGGCATCTCATGGCTCGGCCCGGCAATGGCATCGTCCGCTATGTTTGACATTATTCTAATTTTAAAAACATGTATATATGCAAAATAAATCAAAATCGGTTTAGTGGTCTAGTGGAACTGAACAAAATTGTAGCCTTAAAAGTTCTCATCCGATTATATAATATAAAAAACTATATATATTTACAACCTATATACGTCCCACTGCTGGGCACAGGCCTCTCATTTTGACAGGGTTTAGGGCGGGGAAATGTCACCGCGCTGCCCGCGTATAATGCGTATTGGCGACACATGTTTAGAAGACTGGTATTTAACAGTCTTCAAACACTTCATGTACCTTTTAGGTTTGTTTACGTTCTAATAAGAACATAGACAGCTTCTGATCTTTTAAATCTACGCCCATGTACGGTTATTGTATTTCCGAAAACTATTAAAAATACCACCTGTACAAACAGGTGTTTTAATAGTTTTCCAGACCCGATGAAATTTCATCTTTGAGTTTTTACTATCATAACCACCATTATTAGTAACCGCAAGCGTACCTGCCGGAAGATGGTCTTGCCTCCGCGTTGGTTTTCAAGATAAGGGCAAACCTTCCCTTGTTGCTACATCTTGTGCACAGCCTCAACTGGGAAGCCCTGGGACTTGTCCTCCAGATTTTCTTCGTTGGAGAGTTCGAATGGAACTCGATGACAGCCCCGACTTACGCTTCTGGAGAGCGTGCACGTGGTAGGACACACGCTCGGCTGTAACAGCCTAAGTCGGCAGTCGTGGATGGACCTTATTATGGCGGCTCACGAGGTTGGTGGCCTGATCATAATTTACCGTGTAACAGATTTTCGACAGTCGGATGTATTGAGCCTGTCTCATGGCTGGGGGCGGAATTTACTTGGCGAGCTGCTGGCTTGGAGGGCGGGGAGGTTGATCGGCGTGGTGTACTGCAGCAGCAAGGGGCTGTGAGTTGGAGGCAGCAGGGAGCTGTGGTGGTGAGGCAGCGCGCGGGGCTGCTGAGGTGGCGGCAGGGGCTACTGGACAGGGGAGCGGATTTTCGCGGCGCGTTTAGTCCAAATGTCCCATCGGAACTGAGGAGAAGCTTCTGGACGAAGTGTCGTTTTGGTGGCAGTCCTTTCCGGGTGGACGACAACAGATGTGGAGTCTGAGTGCTCCATCGAATCTGAGTCGGGAGCGGGTCTGTGGGCAGCCGAAGGCTGCTGTGGTGGTGGCCGAGGCAATGCCTGCACATGGGGTGGCGACGTTCAATTTACAGACAGTAAGGATGGGACCTATTCTCAAAATTTAACAGAAAAATAACAATAAACAAAACAACAATACGGTCAAAACCTTCGCAGGGCGGCATGGGGCAAGAACAGTAAGAAGCAAAAGAACTCCTGGCGGCTGCTCTATACTGCGTGAGCAGGAGAGCGGCAGGCGAGCGAGTGGCACTCAACGTACGGAGACGAGGCGCGGACACTGACACGACCGCTCGAGAGCGTGGCGCAAGCGGAATGATCTAATCAATAAAACCGGTATTTATACTCATAATGAGTTGCTCAATTAACATGTAATTCAGTGACGTCCCCACTTATTACCTACCTACCCATTCCGCGAACTTAAAACGCACCTCGTATTTCTACTGTTCGCTCAACAGAGGTCACAATATCCATATTGATTAACCATTTTGGATTACAGCGACCATTAGCATCGCTGACGTTTCGGTGCTTTATGCACCCGGTACAGCACAAAAAGCTGAACCCGAACGTCGGGAATTAATAAAATAAGTTAATTAAACGCGATAATCCAAAAAGCAGTTTAATTTAATGTGTGTAGTGTTCGCGTAAATATAAGAAATCATCCTTATATTCTTTACATAATAACAATTTGTTGGCTAATATTATGAGCCACCACTTAAATGCTTTTCTCTGTTATAGCAACTGATCACCTGGTGCTTACTGAAATTAAACATAAACGAATCCAAATTCAATTAAATCATCCTTGGGTGGGGGATGTTAAGTGTTTATAATAAGTATAATATAAGGCAAAATTTTTAAATTAAACAATAATATATCCATAGACATTTGGTAAAGCCATTTCATATAATATAAAATTAATAAAATTATTAATATACAAGATTAAAAACAATGCCTACACATTTTAAAGGTAAAAAATATCAACAAATAGTTAAAAAAATAACAGTATTATAAGCAATATTATAATGGGAAACAAATCAGATGGGCAGCAGCGTCTTCTTATAATGAGCACACAACAAAAAGTGGTTATAAGTCTTGCCAAGCCTGGCAACTATGGCAAATATACCCCAAATATATGCCTATGAAGAATCAATGGGGAGGCCTATGTCAGCAGAAGACTTTAATAGGCTGCAATTGATAAACAATATTGTTGTTGATACATAACCAAAATTAAAAATTTTGTACTACCGACTTCAATATAAATTAGTAAGAATTACCAAAAAAGTATTGGTAACTCAAAAGATTATGATCAAACTTATATGGGACGACATGTTAAGCACCAGCTTCAAATAAAAAGAATCATCGAAATCGGTTCACCCAAAGAAGTTATGAGGTAACACACATAAAAAAACATACAGTCGAATTGAGTAACTCCTGTTTGAAGTCAGTAGAAAATAATATGTATGATGACAAATATCAGTTACTACACGAAAAATCTTTAAGCTTATATATTGCATATTCAATAATATATTTATTTCGATAAATATTATGGCCAGGAGCAGACCATAATCGTTGCACAATAAGTTCTCTTTGTTGCCGACCACCAGCTAAGAGCTGTTGTTCCACCAACCCGACACCTCGCAGTGGTTGCTGATGGAATTTGATTATTCTGGTCTTTCAGTGTCAGAGCTTGGCACTGAGGCTGGTTGATGTCGTCTTGCAGATGTTGTGCAAGACAGCACAGGTATTTATAATTTTAGCCACCTGTGATGGTGCAACCCATGTGCCAGTAAATTAATCCAACGTGCTTTAAGACTCCATGCACCGTTCCACAATGTTTTGTGAGACAGTGCATAATAGTATAATGCTCATATGATATCATCGTAATTTCGGGCTGTTGGCGAAGACGAATAAAGTCCGGAATATCATTGTCACCTCTATTGTCATCGTTTTCGCCGTCGCAGCCCGAGTCCTGAGAATTGCTGTAATTTTTTCAGGTTCAGGAAGACGGCACTTTTCTTAGCACCCGCAGCCCCAGTAAATGATGATGACGGCGACGCCATTGTCGGGTAGAGGCAGTATCCAAGGCTAAAAAGAATAAAGCACATTAGGATACCATATTTTACGGAAATATAAAACGCAGAACTTGGTCCATATACTTACACAATGCGTCCGCTTGATCGCTTGGTGCAAGGATCACTCTGTGTGCGTACCAGCCTTCATGGCGTTACCACGCAAGGATAGCACGGCAAAGGCGACCTTCCGGCATCTCGCTCGGCCCGGCAATGGCATCGTCATGCTGGCGTTTCGACATTATTTCAATTCTAAAAAAACATGTATTATATGCAAAATAAATTTCAAAATCGGTTTAGTGGTCTAGTGGAACTGAACAAAATTGTTAGCCTTAAAGTTCTCATCCGATTATATAATATAAAAACTATATATATATTTACAACCTATATACGTCCCACTGCTGGGCACAGGCCTCTCATTTCTGACAGGGTTGAAAAGAAATGCCGCGCGCTCCAAGGCGTATAACGTATTGGTTATTCTACATGTTTAGAAGACTGGTAACAGTCTTCAAACACTTTCATGTACCTTTTAGGTTTCGTTTACGTTCTAATAAGAACATAGACAGTTTGATCTAAATCTACGCCTCCCATGTATCGGTTGTACTCCTGAAAACTATTAAAAAATACCACCTGTACAAACAGGTGGTAATTTTTAATAGTTTTTGCTCCAGACCCGGATGAAATTTCATCTTTGAGTTTCTTTTTATCATTATAACCATTATTATTAGCAACCGCAAGCGTACCTGCCGGAAGATGGTCTTTGCCTCCGGTACGTTGGTCAAGATAGCAAGGGCAAGCGGAACCTCTGCCTTGTTGTTGCACATCTTGTGCACAGCCTCAACTGGGAAGCCCTGGACTTAAGGTCCTCCAGGATTTCTTCGTTGAGAGTTCGAATGGAACCTCGGATGACAGCCCGACTTTACGCTCTTCTGGGAGAGCGCATGTGGTAGGACACACGCTCGGCTGTGAATAGCCAGTAAGTCGGCAAAGTCGTCGATGGACTGGGGATTATTTTTATGGCTTCACCGAGGTTGGTGGCCTGATCATAATTTATTTTCGGGTCGTAACAGATTTTCGACAGTCGGATGTATTGAGCCTTGTCTCTAAGGAAGACAGGGGGCGGGACCTATTTTTTGGCGAGCTGCTGGCTTGGAGGGCGGGGGGAGGTTGATCGGCAGTAAGGGTACTGCGGCAGCGGCGGGGGCTGCGGAGTTGGAGGCAGCAGTGGGAGCTGCGGTGGTGAGTGCAGCGCAGGGGCTGCTGAGGTGGCGGCAGGGCTACCGGGACGGGGAGCGGCTGCGGCGTTTAGTCCGTAACTGTCCCATTGGAACTGAGGAGCTTCCGGACGAAGTGTCGGTTTTGGTGGCAGTCCTTTCCGGTGGACGACGTAACAGATGTGGAGTCTGAGGCTCCATCGAATTGAGTCGGGAGCCGGTCTGTGGGGCAGCTGAAGGGGCCGTTGTGGCGGTGGCCGGAGGTACATGCCCATACATGCCCGTACATGGGGCGACGTCTGACCTGAAGACAGGGATGGGGATCCCTATCTCAAAATTTAACAGAAAAATAACAATAAACAAAACAATAACAAGTGTAAAAACCCTGCCAGGCGGCATGGGGCAAGAACAGTAAGTAAAGCGCAAAGAACCACCATGGCTGCTCTATATCGTGAGCAGGAGAGCGGAGGCGCGAGAGCGAGAGGCACTCAACGTACGGGGACGAAAGCGCGATTAACTGACACGACCGCTCGAGAGCGTGGCGCAAGAATGATTCTACAATAAAACCGGTATTTATACTCATAATGAGTTGCTCAATTAACATGCACAGTGACGTCCCACTTATTACCTACCCACCCATTCCGCGAACTTAAAACGCACCGTATTTCTACCGTTCGGCTCAACAGGTCACATATCACAGATTGCCAACGCATGGATTATATCGCGTTAATTATTTTATCTGATGCTCGGTGCTTTACAACCCATGGTACAGCACCAAAGCACCCGAAACGTCGAATTAATAAAATTAATTAAACGCGATATAATCCAAAGTAGTTTAACTTAATGTGTAGTGTTCGGTAAATACAGAAATCATCCTATCTTCATATACAACACCATATAATATTAAGGAGCCACCACTAAATGCTTTTTCTGTTATAGCAACTGATCACCTGGTGCTTACTGAAATTAAATATAAACGAATCCAAATTCAATGTAAAATCATCCTTTGGTGTGGGGATGTTATGTTTATAATAAGTATAATATATAAGGGCAAAATTTTAGAAATTAAACAAAATACATATATCCATAGACATTTAAAAGTAAAGCCATTTCTATATAATATAAAATTCAAATAAAATTATTAATATACAAGATTAAAAACAATGCCACACATTTTAAAGGTAAAAAATATCAAAATAAAAAAAATAAACAGTATTATATATAATGGAAACAATCAGATGGGCAGCAGCGTCTTCCTTATAATGAGCACAAATAAAAAGGGTTGTTAAGCTGCCAAGCCTGGCAACTATGGCAATATACCCCAAATATATGTATGAAGTAATCAATGGGAGGCTGTTCAGCAGAAGACTTTAATAGGTGTAACTGTAACGATAAACATACATACATAACTAAAATTAAAATTGTACTACTGACTTCAATATAATTAGTATTATCAAAAGTATTGGTAACTCAAAAGATTGGCCTGATCAAACTATAGGGAATATATGTTAAGCAAAGCTTTCAAATAAAAAAAAGAATCATCGAAATCGGTTCACCCAGAAAGAAGAGGTAACACATAAAAAAACATACAGTCGAATTGGGTACTTCCTGTTTGAAGTCGGTAGAAAATAATATGTATGATGACAAATAAGTTACTACATGAAAAAATTTTTAAGCTTATATATTGTATATTCACAATATATTTATTTCGATAAATATTATGGCCTAGGAGAGACCATAATCGTTGCACAATAAGTTCTCTTTGTTGCCGACCACTAGCTAAGAGCTGTTGTTCTGCACCAACCCCGACACCCTGCAGTGGTTGCTGAGAATTATCGCTGGTCTTTCAGTGTGCAGAGCTTGCATGAGGTATTGGCAGTTGATGTCGTTGCAGATGTTGCGTGAAGAGCAGCACAGGTATTTATAATTTTAGCCACCATGTGATGGCACCCTATGTGCCAGTAAATTAATCCAACGTGCTTTAGATTCTGCACCGTCCACAATGTTTTGTGAGACAGTGCATAGTATAATGCTCATGATATATCGTAAATTTGGCTGTTTACGAAGACGAAAAAGTCCGAATATCATTGTCACCTTCATTGTCATCAGCCGTCGCAGCCCGAGTCCTGGAGAATTTCTTTCAGGTTCAGGGCGCGACGGCACCTTTCTTAGCACCGCAGCCCCAGTAACAAATGATGACGGCGACGCCATTGTTGGGTAGAGGCATCCAAGGCTAAAAGAATAAAGCACATTAGGATACCATATTTTACGGAAATATAAAACGCAGAACTTGGTCTTTTGCAAGCACTTACACGAATGCGTCCGCTTGATGTCGCTTGGTACAGCAAAGGATCACCTTGTGTGCGTACCGTGCCTTCATGTTACCACGCGATAGCATTGCAAAGGCGATTCCGGCATCTCATGGCTCGGCCTGCAATGGCATCGCTGGCGTTTGACATTATTCTAATTTAAAAAAACATGTATTATATGCAAAATAAATTCTCAAAATCGGTTTAGTGGTCTAGTGAACTGAACAAAAATTGTTAGCCTTAAAAGTTCTCATCCGATTATATAATATAAAAACTATATATATATTTACAACCTATATACGTCCCACTGTTGGCACAGGCCTCTCATTTCTGACAGGGTTTAGGCAGGAAATGTCCGCCGCGCTGCCCGCGTATAATGCGGTTGGCGGACTTCATGTTTAGAAGACTGGTATCAGTTAACATCTTCAACACTTCATCATGTACCTTTTGTTTCGTTTACGTTCTAATAAGAACATAGACAGCTTCTGATCTTTTAAATCTACGCCTCCCATGTATCGGTTGTATCTGAAAACTATAAAAATACCACCTGTACAAACAGGTAATTTTTAAGTAGTTTTGCTCCAGACCCGGATGAAATTTCATCTTTGAGTTTCTTTTATCATTATAACCATTATTATTAGCAACCGCGCGTACCTGCCGGAAGATGGTCTTTGCCCGGCACGTTGGTCAAGATAGCAGCGGCAAACCCTGCCCCTGGTTGTACATCTTGTGCACATCAACTGGGAAGCCCTGGGACTTAAGGTCCTCCAGGATTCTTCGTTGAGAGTTCGAATGGAACTCCGATGAAGCCCCACTTTACGCTCTTGCGGAGAGCGTACGTGGTGGTGCCTCGGCTGTAATAGCTAGTAAGTCAGCGAAAGTCGTCGATGGACTGGGGATTATTTTATGGCTTCACCAGGTGGCCTGACTTACATTTATTGTGTAACAGATTTTGACAGTCAGATGTATTGGCCTTGTCTCATGAAGACAGGGCGGAACCTATTTTTGGCGAGGGCTATTGGCTGGAGGGCGGGGAGGTTGATCGGCAGCGGCAATGCGGCAGCGGTTAATATGAGCTGACAGCAGGAGCTGCGGTGGTGAGTGCGCGGCGGCTGAGGGTGTAAGGGGCTGAAACGCGCCTGGCTGGCACGGAATCCAGACGGACAGGCCATAAGATCCATGAACCCGCAGTCACCCAGCAACAGGACATAGTGATATTGCTGGGAGAGACAAATTAAATCCATCAACGCATCTTAAGCTGCCCAACCACTACACTCCGAGCAGAAGGGACGAGGTCAATCACGGGACCGCCTACAGAGGCAGCAGCGGTACGGTGAGGAGAGACATCGTCCATGAACAACTGGATTACCACCATACGAAACGATGCGCTCCATCGGCATAAAATGGAGGCGGCGGGCGAGGAACTGGCGATCATTGCAGCATACCGCCCGCCAGGACCCATTCTGCTCCTCAGACATCCGGACGGTAATGGAAGGCGTAACACCCATCATCGTTGCGGGGGACCTAAATGAAACACCCGGCGTGGGGTCCAGAGTGATCACCGCTGTTGTCGCGCACTCTATGAAGACGTTGAAAGAAACAACTACGATGTTTTAGGTCCCGAGAATTAACGCACGTCCTACAGATCCACGAAGTAATCCGGATGTATTAGATATCGTGCCTCTAGGTCAACTGCCCATAGGTAGAGGTGCTGTACGACCTGAACCTCCCTCACAGCACCTCCCGATTCTATCACTCCTTGGCCTCAAGGCGGTAACTACGCCGCCCAGAGCTCAGAAGGAAGATCAATTGAGGCTCTACCAGAAACACCTAATGGAGAGACCTCCAATATATACCCCTATCAACACAGCGGACGACGTAGAGTCCGCTACAAAGAAAATCACAACGGATACAAGAAGCTCTACAAGGCCTCACGATCGTCCCAGCAACAGAAGGAGGGAAGAGCTGCCGCGAGAGATATGCGTGCAGCTCAAGCGCAAAGAGCGCTGAGAGAAAGCTCTGGGCGCGTACTGCTGCCCTAGATTAAAACAAAATTGAACACCCTAACGGATGAACTGTCGGCTGCAGTCCGGGCCCACAGAGGAGAGGCCTGGGGCGGCGCATATTAGAAGCAGAGGAGAAGACGCGTCGCTCTACAAACTGAACCGACAGTTAACAAAAACCAGATCCCCTGTTTGCCCGCTGACCAACAACGCGGGCGAACGTTGTTACGAGGCCAAAGCGTAGAGCGGATATCCTAGCAGAGCACTTCTGAGGAGCAATTTATGCCGAACTCCAGTGCGGAGTTCATGGAACTTCATATCGGAAGGAGAGCCGCGTACAGGAATTCCTGTCGACGCCCGCGCCACCGCTTGCAGGAGAGGGTATATATCCCCGCTGAACTGCGGAGGACAGTAGCCCGCCCGCAACTGCCAGGGAAGGCGCCAATGACGGGATAAACCAACCAGCACTCCGACAGCTGCCCAACAGAATACTTGTAGAGTTAGGGCCGACTCTACAACGGTATACTGCGGACATCCCACTTCCCGGAGGACTGGAAAATGGTAAAGTTATCGTACTACCGAAACCTGGGAAGGACAGGCGTAGAGCAGTCAGCTATAGGCCGATCACGCTGCACTTTAGCTAAACTGTGCAAAGATT